>JBAJNP010006332.1:0-25897 GCA_036877545.1 Yasuhikotakia modesta | reverse complement strand
ATCAGGAAAAGGGAGATCGCAAGAGAGACAAGTTCTCTGAATTATTAATAAGCAGTGACGTGCTGTATAACAAACTCTGAACATGGAGAAGTTATATCTCAGGTTTCCATGTCTCCTGGTTACAGCACAGTGGGCCACAACACACTCCAAAATGTTACCGGAAAAAGTGACTTCCAGAATGTAACCAGCAAGATACAGAATGTCTTTCAAAGTTTCAAGCTACAGGTCTGTTAAACAGCAGGAGAACAATATGGTTTTCTACTTGTGCTACTGTAGCTCACTTGGTAGACCACTGCGTCAGCACAGCAGCACAAAAATTGTGGGTTTGATTCCCAGGAAACACACGTACCAATAAATAGTTGATTTAACATTGAATGTCCTGTAAGGCCAAATGCATAAATGTAAATGGAGTTTCAAATTTGCCAGTGTGAAACTTCTCCAAGACTATTTGGCCACAAACTAGAGTCTCCGTTACTCCACTGAAAGACATAAACTCTCACACTCTCTTGCCAGAGTGAGCTTGTGTGTTCTACATCATTTCAGATCTTTTACTAATATTAATAGAAGGAAAAAATACAGTTTGAAAGACGTTATTCAATTCATAACTTTTTAAAGGGGATAATTTTAATACTAGACTCAATGACACACAAAACTGATGTAATAAGATTAATATGTATCAAATTGGGTTAAAATTGGTATATTAAGTTGTTAAAATGTTAAAACAGATGCTCAAATGACTATCACAAAGGTCTACACCCAAAACAATGCATTACCAGCCATGACTACCTTTCTACCAGGGAAAAGGAAATGTGCTACAACACAGTTTTACACCAACTTGTACAAACGCAGACCTTATCTACACACATGCATGTTTCCAGTCCATTTGTGCTAATGTTTAGAAAGGATTACCATTACAGCTAAAAAGAAAAAAAACATTTTAGAAAGCCACAGAGTCACCATGCTAACGTTTACCAGGCTATAATAAAATGAGTCAAGGGCTGTTAGATACTGAGCCGTGTAAACACTCAATCTAACTGAAGCTCTCAACAACTTAATGACGTTATTATTATAGAGCGAATGAGTACATCAGGTAAAAGGCAAGTTAAGCATTCACTGCTCTTGCCTTTATAGACTGTGATTGCTCTGCATGTGTGTGCGTCTCACTAGGCAAGTTTAGTTTTCAAGCCTTCCTCTCATTCAACATTCACATCTAGTTATTAACCTGAGGCTGATCCCTGAGTATTAAATATTACATACACAAATAGGAAAACAACAGACTTAAAAGGTAATTAAAGGTATGAAATAAAAGGTATGAGGGCAGTTTATGAACTTCCAGTTGGTGTGTTGAGGCAAGTCAGAAGAACCTCCGTTAGGAGCAACAACTCACAAGCTGGTCACATGACACAACACCCTTCATGGATGGAAAAAGGAAAACTTGGTTTCCAGGAGCAGCACTTAGGAATAATAGCTTGGCTCTGACCAAGTGCCTGGGAGTCTATTCCAGAATCTAACAATAGAGATGGTTAAGAAAACTAATTAGAACAGAATTTACTGCAGACACAAAGTGTTTTAGACACATTTTTGTTACCTTACGTATCTTGGACTGGTTTACAATAGTGTAGTAATCAAAAATACAGGAAAAACTCTTGCTTTTCTAAATACATCATCTGTCATCCATTCAGATGGGGAAAGAGAGTTATATTTTGGAAGTGTACAACATCACTCACAATCTGTTTCCTGAACAACAATTCTTAGATGATTATAAGGGTTCACTTAGCACAAGGAAAAAGAACTGGACATACACACCATAGATCTCTCATCAAATCTAAACAGGGAAATCACTCAGTAAATGTGCTATTTCTCTGCTTCCCACTTCTGTGTTTGCAGGAACCAGATTAATTTTGGGTTTCCTAAGACCAACAAAGAGTTTGAGACTATGAACAACAAGTTTAAAGACTTTAGGTTTAAAGTAGCGGGGACACTGTCTCGCTGAGAGCACAAACTGACATTAAATAGCAATCATTCAACAAACGTACACGTGCTGCCATCTCTGCCCAGATATTGACATCTGTGTGGGAGAGCGTTTCAAATCTCCCTCCTACTGCAACACACAGCCTATTCTTTTGGCTTTTTCCTAATTTAATCAAACCGCCCCTCTTCCCCACCCAGCCAATCCTGCCTCTGATCAGCTTCCAAGCGTATAAGCTCTCTCCCCCTCACAGGGTACATCTTATTGTTACTGCCATATAACACAGTTCACACTGAGGCTGCACATGTGCCCTAACCTCCAGACATCAGTCATGCCCTAACACAGGACTTTAAAGCAGCTATATGTGGACCACCCTGGCTCCTGTTCTGGACCAGATTGTGAGCAGAACTCACAGATGGGCCTCCTTACAGATCACAGTCAGAAGACATCAGTGCATTCAGAGAACTTATGTGTTTTTAAGTGTGAAAATATCATATAACGCACACCATCTTCTTGAACTAGTTGTGGTCTGCCCACAACCCAGTTTGCCACGTCTGTCATTTCCACAGGGGTCACTTATTCCTTTCACACATGAGTGAGTCAACTGCTCTTTTCTGTTTTAACTACAATTTGGTGATATCTAAGTACAGCCTATGTAGTTTGAATGAGGGACCTTAATAATAGACGTGCTGTAATGCAGTGAGGTGCGTGCAGCTACACATCGCATTTAGGCACGTACTATACGCGTCCGGTAGCCGCAGTCGCAGATGAAAGGGAACAAAAATACGATAATCCGGTATAAACATATGTGTCTTGTTAAAAAAAACGAGAGTCGGTTTTCAGTAGTGGAAAGAAACCGCTCGAGGAGAAACCGATCTGCGTTTGTCTGTCTATTGATGGTTCAGTTTACGTGCGAGGAATAGAGTGACAGTCCTGCTTAGGATAAACAGTTGCGCGTCCCGTACACACTTAGACGCGCCGCTACACAACTACATGCGTTGAAGCAAAGGTCTGTAAAACGCAAGCTCACATACAGTCTGTGTGCACCGCACTACAGATGAGTGCATCTCCAAATCACCTTCCTTTAAAAAATACATCCTTAAATGTGGGTGTTTCAGAACAGTTAACCTCCCTCATCTCCCTTATACGTACTTTATTTTTAACGTATGTCTATATAAAAACAATGCCATGTATTTCATAATTTCTTTTCCCTTATTTCTGTACTGCTGCTTATGTCTCAACTGTTAATCTGCTTCCCAACAATGTAGAATTAATACAGAAAACGCGCTATAGAAGTAGATTGAACTGAACTGTAATTGCCAGATTATGCCACTCATAAGTTAACTAAATACTAAACAGGTCTAAGCATTTTTACTTATTCGTATTGACTTTTTAAATAACGCCTAGGGGCGATTTAACTTGTTTAATGGGTTAAAAATGGACCAGTAGGCTCCGTTTAAGAAACCTGTCAGGTTAAAGGAACATCCTTCTGTTTTACTCGAACTGGCATAAAACGTGTAGAAAACATCACCTACTGGTAACTTAGTCAGGCTTTGAAACATAAGAAAAATGAATGAAACCCATAACTATACATGAGCACAAAGAAAAAGCGCACGGTTTTGCTTGCACTAGATATATGAATAAGGTTGAGGCGATCAATGATGCACATACCGTGCAGAATCTAACATTTTCTTTAGCATATGTGTTAAGTACAGTAGACTGCCTTGAGGCTGTGTATATCATACAAGCCACACAACGACTGTCACTTACATTCACCCAAACGCGCTCCGCCGCATCCGTTGTTCGCTCAAATCCGATTTGTATGCAGATGTATCCAGCCTGTTTCCAACAAAAAGGGGGTCCCAGAAAAAAAACGTTTTTGTTTAAAACAAAAGCCTACTCTTTAAATCCATAGGACACGAAGATAAATTCTTATTCTTGGTTGAACAGACCACTCACAGTCACCGGCAAATAACAGCCTGTCTTCGGCTGTCGCAAGTCAGGTGTGAGCGGCTCCGTTATTCTCTATTCCAGCTGACAGAATCAGTATCTTACGATCTTCTGTGTGTCTTACCGCTACAGCGCATCTCTGTATAACGGTTCGCCCCACAGCATCCAATTCTGCTTGGACTCTGCGATCCAGGGACACACAGCACCTCTGCAAATGAAACCCGACACCCAGATAAGGCCCGGCCTCTCCTAATTTGGGTTGCTAATATATTTGACACGTGGGGAGCGGTACAAAAGGGGGAGCACAGAAAAGAGAGAAGGACTAGATTTGTTCCTGTAGACTGTAGTGCCACCATGCTCCACCTTGGAGAAGTGATTTTTACACAAAGAGCCAGATTCAATGCTTTAAATTGTATCGTTAGTATACAGTTTAATTAACTTATTGAGTTATATCAATTCATTTTGCCAATTACATAATGGTTGTGAATGGAAATTCAAGTCATTTAAATAATGTTACACCTAGATACTATAATATAATTCTAACCTAGATACCCAAATGCAATCAACAGAAAGCCAATTTTGAATGCATTTTAGTCCTCAGCGCTTCCATATTTTCTAAAGTATAAAATGTTATTAGTCTATTATAGTGATTTAGACTTGTTATTTAAAATATATATTTATTTTCTGAATGAAAAAAACAAATCACAAAAGAAATTGTTTACCATGTCTTGCAGGGCATTTTAGTAGTCGTAGGGGTGTGGGCATATACCCCACAGACCGATGGAGCCTAAACGTACGACAGAACCAGGAGAGTCAGTCTGACAGGAAGGTCATTTATCAACCTGGCTTTCAGGTCAACCCCCTCCATTCGCACCCGAGCGTTAAGTGAGGAGAAGCTCTGCTGCCTGAATACAAACCAACACAAAGAAGAGCACAAACTCTACCTACACTACCTAAACTCAACATGCATTTCCATCCATGAGGCTAAAACGCCACATTGTGTTCTTTGTGCATCATGTTTCCTCTCAAGTTAGAATTTGAATATTGAGCTTAAATGTTTGGGACCTCCATAAATCTTGAAATGAAATCAGCATTAAATCATCTTCACTGCATACATGTACATTAAACTTTATAGTGCCATTTTTTGTTAAAAAAATAAAAGACTTTACCACAGAACTCACGAAACACGCTCCTAAGTGTTAGCAGATGGTAGCTTTGTGCTTTTCGTGTGCGAACGTTTGGGGAGAGGCTCTCTGCAAGGTTTCGGATTTATTCCCAGAGTAACTCTAGAAGTGGAAGACACTCTTGGCTTCTGTTCATACCCTTCAGATATGAGCCTTTCTCTATCTCGGATTTTATGACTAGATAAAGTCTAATTCAATCAATGGAGGCTCATGGATATACAGTCCAACCCACATACACAACCAAACACATTTCAGTGTTCTAACACAGAGTTAAAGCTATGCCCTATATTACTGTATGTGGCTTTTGAAGTTGATCTAGAATTCATTTATGATCTATTGTAGATTTATAACCTTTGAGGAAACTGCCTGCTTTACTTTGATTGGCCTGCTTTACTTTACTTTGATACAGCCTGCTTTACTTTGATTGGTTATTTGATTTGTGAAAAGATCACACTCAAGTCATCTTAATCTTTGAGCTGATTGCTTGTGGTGTGTCCAATCACTGTGAGGACATTTGGTTATAGCTTCTTAAAGAGTTAATATTGGTTCCTGTTTACAGTGCTTGCACAATTTACACTGTCAGTTTGGCATTCATAATAGACTTTCCCCAGGCTTGGACACAGTCACAGTCATTGGACAATGTCTGTCATGGCCATTATCTCTGACTGATCATCAATAAAATTCAAGCCATTTACAAATATAAAATCTTTAAGAAAATTCCAGTAACCATATATTTTCAAAGAAATGTTCATTCTAACACCCCCACTCCAGTCTATATCGAATATTCCTTTTTTGTCAGCCAGCTGTCTGTTATTCCTATAGCCAAATGTTTCAATATCTTATCCACATATTACTGAGCTGGAGGAATGAGGTCACCATCTACAATGTCCAAAGAGGAAATGACATCAAGCCACAGCAGCCCTGTGCAGTACAACCAGTGTGATCTGTACAAAAGAAAGTGACCACATTGATAAGCTAAGAAACAGACAACAGTTCTCAAACTAAGCTGCAGTCAGAGGTCTAATCATTTTTTTTAAATGCAGCCAAATTAATCCTAAAAATGAAAAATGTTGTAGCCATTCCAAACCCATATCAGTTTTTTTCTTCTGTGAAACACAAAAGATGATATTTTGAAAAATGTCTCAGTGTCCATTGAAAAAATGTTTTGTGTCTATACAATGGCAGTCAATGGATGCCACTGTTCTAACCCTAACTATCAATTTAAGCCTTAATCTCACCACACTCATTTACTTCTCATTATGTATTATATATGAGAGCACAAACAGTAGATGTAGCTCATGCCAAACATGTGGTCCACTATTAAATGTAGCCAGTCGTAATTGCAGTTAATGAATTGTAACAGATCAGTATGAATTGTACAGATCAGGCAGATTTAATTACAGCACCTGCAAACAGTCATCAAATCACAAAGTCCTCAAAAAGAAACTTAGAGGAGATTCTGTCGGTCCAAGATACACCACACTGCGGATATTTGCTCTGGTCCCTGTTTGGACTGTGAGAATTGACTTTGGCGTTCATTTGTATACGTTTCTCACTGCTGTGCAGAAGCATTGATGGATAAGCAGTTAACTGCTGTATGGTTGTGATTACCCACTCACACTTTATGCATCTTTGGGTTCAGGTTTAAAGAGTGTGGGATTTTTCAAGTGGCTAAAGCTTGGCTTGGTAGTATGGCCCTGCAAATTACTGGCACTTATGAGAAGCAACAGTCATTGAAATCACTGTTCTACCCCATATTGTCCATCAAAATGGCCCTTCTGAAAACAGGAAGTGCAAAGAACTTCCTATAAGTTATTTTGTGTACACAACTGTGCTTGAGGGGAGCAACATGGCCACCCCTGCCAAAGCGTCAAAGCACACCATCAGCTTCCTTCCCTGAAGTGCCCTGACTGTGAAAAGCATCGTGGGAAAGACAGCAACTCTGGACAACACTGGGCCTGTACTCTGTATGTGCCTAGTCACTCAACATTCCCCCAGACAAAGCATGACCATTTTAGACTAGTGTGTTATTATTCTGTGTGTGTGTGTGTGATTATGGATTTGTGAGTTATTGCATGTAAACAAAGCAATGGAAGTGCGTTTGTGTGTGTGCTCAAAGAGAGAATATGCATTTTTTGGCATCATGCACTGCATTGTATTGCTGTTTTCCTATCTGGGTTATTCAATTCTTCAGTCCAAAAAGAGCAACAAAACACGTCAAGAACCAAACACAAACTTAACAAGGTCCTGAAAGGTCACACGCAGGAGCCCATATTTCCCCCTTTTATTGATCTATTGTTACCATTGTGGCATATAAACAAAATTTTACGGCCTAATGGAAAAACTTGTGGTTAGTCTTTAACTTCTCCTTGGACAACTAAAATAACAGAAGCACACAAGGAAAATACTCTACATGTGAATGGATTTCTCACCTGTTTCCTGTTTATTATTGAGACTGTTGTGGGTTGTTGATAATGATGGCTGTCCCTCAGCCTCAAGAGTGGTGAAAATCACTCTTCTACAGCTTCCGTCCACCCAGGAGGCCGGATCACTGAACTCTTCCATTTCCGACAGTAGTGACTGGCCTCTGAACTTCAGGAAGGATGTGTGAGTCGTGATGAGGTCTCAGTGAGAGTATCAGTTTGGCAGGAAAACCTGACGTGACAAAGAACATCTGATTTAGACACTTGCCGTGCTTGTGGACTGTTATTCTGGACTAACAAAGTAAAATATTTATTTTATACTTTCTTTTAGTTTTGCATTAGTTCCAGTTCATGAATTAAAAATATAAGACAGTTAACATTAATCAGAAAAGCTTTAGTAATTATACAGTTAACATATTTTACTTATCACGTGTATTAAATACAATTTAATACAATTGGTTGAGAACTTTACAGGAATGTGGGGCAGTTTACATAACATGGTTGTGAAACAGAAATCATATAAACAATTGTACCTCATCATCACACCCTTAACAACCAATCACAGGTTATACTACCAGAACAAGTAACATATCTGGGATTATTTATAAAAGCAGGTTTGATAAAACGCCAAACTTCCCAACATGACGTCACCGGCCAAATTGCACACGCGTCAAAGTTTTATTCCGTCTAGTTCCGCAGTTGACGTTTGTTTTACTCCTGATCTCTGTTCACATTATTTTAGTACCAACAGCTGTTCTCGTTCACATATGTTCGATCAGACAAGAAACGAGCATAAAACATAGGGACTGAACCCAACTTGCATTGATTTCGAATAATAAACGTTAGAAAGAACGAAACGTCTTGTTTATTGGTTTATTTCACATAGAGCGCCTCCGTCTGTGTTTAACGTTACACCGTTTACTAAGAAGTCAAATATGGTCGCTATGGTGCCACGTTTGCAACGCTGGTTTTAAAAAGTCTTGCTAAGAATGTGAATGTTGAAAACAACTCACCTGATTAACGGCACTTCCGGTTTAATGACCGGTAATAATAAACGTTGAAAGGTACGTCTGTCGCCCCCTTAAGTGCTGAGGTTCGTTACCGGCAGAAGCGCAAACAGCGCCATCCAGTTTCATTAGAAAGTAACGAAATACCGCGTGCGCTGTATAGCCGTGGCGTCATGACGTCACTTTTGTGATCGTATTTGTGATCTATTCATCTCATTCAATTGTAACAGTAATCTCAGGCAATGTCTTCATCTTCATTTTATTGTGTGTATTTGTGTTCTTTACTTTGCAAATATTCTAATACTTTTCTAAAT
Source organism: Yasuhikotakia modesta (assembly GCA_036877545.1). Lineage (NCBI taxonomy): Eukaryota > Metazoa > Chordata > Actinopteri > Cypriniformes > Botiidae > Yasuhikotakia > Yasuhikotakia modesta. Next base: position 17,050 of record JBAJNP010006332.1, on the reverse strand, counting down.
CAATCTGCATTTCTTACATAATTTGAACCAGCTAAAAGCCACAGTGTGATGAACTGTGGAGTAGTAATGTAATAAAGTTCTTAAAATAAATGATGCATTTGTGTGAAAACTGTTTTAACAATCATCTCTAATGAATCATATAGTGGTGATGTTACAAACTGACAGGTAAATCTGTCACATGTTTTGTACTGTGGGTCATGAGTTAGTGTTAAGTCAGGTTTTATTGTTTCTCTTGTCTGCAAAAAATGCAAATAAATGCTTGATTTTCACTGGTAGGGCAAGAACAACTAATCTCACCCAGATGTAAGGACAGTAAATTATCATTGTTTTAGTTCTGCTGGAACTTGCCAAAGCTGTAAACAAACAGCCATATTACATTTTCACTTCAGCAACAATCCCATGATGCCAATGTAATGGATGCACTACACTTCTGTTTGGAAAACCTACATTTTGGTATTTTGGGAAAGGTAATATTGTGGGAACAATCAAATATGCATTATAGAGAAGGATGCGTGCCTTTGAAAACAACATTATCTTGAAATGGTGCTGGACTCTTGTCAAAAACAACTTTAAAATGATGTTAACTCCCTCAACCGCACCACTTGGTGACTTGGCTGTTCAAACAGGTCTACAGAGAGGACGTGTCACCATATATTTATGAGATTGAGATCTTTCGTCTGTTTATAAGAATTAGAACGGAAGAGATGAAGCAATTTCTTTTGCAGTCAAAGCATTTGTTGAAACAATAAATGGTTGAATATCTGGCAATGTGATGAGCTGTACTTTTCTGTGTCAGCATGTTTACATTAAACCAAGTGTAAAAGCTTTTCACACAGTGGAAAAAACTCAGCAAAATGGAATGACATAACCCAATACAGGAATGGTCAAAATACCATGTCATGCATGGTAAGTTTGCAGTAAAACAGGTGCAAGAATCCATAGAGGAATAAATACACTTATTTACCTCTTCACAGTGATTCAGAGATTCAGTTAAAGTGCTCAACAGATGTTTAATTCTGTTTAATCATTGAAGTTCTCACTTGACAGGGTAAATTTGTTACACAGTGCATCAGACTGGACAGCAGAGAATGTAAACAGACCATTCATTGTAGATACAGAAAGATGTCCTCAGTTATCTAGTCATTGGATTTTCTGCCCAATTGCTCATAGCTCTACAAATATTTGGACAAATGCATTTGCAATATAAACATATGTTCTAGATGACACATTTGTTAAATCCAATTACATTTCATAATGAAAAACACAGAAATAAAGGAATAATGCCAAGAAATCCTTTTATGCCCACAGATATACGATGAAGGATTATTATTCAAAACAGTCTGATTTTTTGTATAAGCTTTTAAGCTTTGGCTGTGTATCTTTCATTTTGTTCTTTTGAGGAGTTTATCAACAAGTGACTTGAGTTTTAGAAACAGGTGCTCTTAGCAAACCAAGACAAACAGAACTATGCTTGAACTTTAACCACAGATTATATTGTATATTGTTACATAAGCCCTTATACGCTACTTGTTAATGCAGACACATGCAGTAATGTAGAACATGGTTAACATCAGAGATTAACCCTGGTCGTATAGTATGCCGCATTTAGCAAGTGGGGGCTGATTAAATCCAACCCGACTTTTCCCGCTTGCCCACCTCCAGTCCTTTAACTGTAGTGAACTCCATATTTGGAAAAAAGATCTCATTTTAGTCTAGCAGTGATGCCCTCCCCAAAACAATGAATTTGCTTAGCATTTACACTCTGCAAAGAACTCTGGGAAAATATGTGAAAGCAAAGCAGAATAGCAACAATTAGCATTAGCCTGGAAATTCTCACAAGTCTTCTCATAGCTTCCAAAATCATTTTCCTGTCACAGTTAGACTCAAAACAAGGCATATATTGCCAGCATACCACAGCATTATGAATAAATACACACTGATATTTAACCAGTTACCTTGCAACTCAAAGTTCCTTATACCTCCCACAAATACAATTAGCCATTACATCTACAAATCTAATAATTGTTATTCCCCTCCCTACATCAGTGAGCAAGTGTTTTGTGTTAGCTGGATTGTGGAAGCGTGTGGGCAGGCAGAAGTCAATAGTTACACTGATACTGTGTGTGTTTCCCATCACGACACATAGATAGCCCTGAATGGAAAAGTAAGGTAGTTGTTTAATATTTGAGAGATCTGCTGTAACGCTTAGAGGTTGGCTAGCCGTCCACATCACAGGGACCTCTGATTTGCAAGCTCTGTAATTATCATACAGTCGGCTATTTCAGTGATATTCTACTATGTATTAGCCCATAAACCACGTAAGACCGGGTTTCCATGGCAGGATTGGAAGTCCCTGGCAAAAAATAACAAATAAAGGGAGCTTGATCAAGATTTAGCATGACTGCTGGAGAGCAATGGCAGCTTTCAGGGTGAGGGTCGGGTGAGTTCAAGCAGTGCCCTGAAGTGACACAAGGGTGCTAGAATACATTTACAAACATAAAGTTTCATTTAGAAACTTTATATGTTTTCACTTTTATTTTCTTCATTCTGTGCTTAGAGAACATTTTTCTTGTGCTCACTTTTATTTCCACATATTAATGACGTCCTGATTGGAGACATTAATAGTCATTAATAGTCATTAATTTCATAAAAATCAGATTTGGTCAACATGCATCTGTGGTGTGAATGTTATTATGTTGCATTTAAACTTCCTTAAGATGAATCCTTTCCAGCCATATGTACAGTGTTTAGTTACTTCAGACAAGCAGAGCATTAAGAATATAGCAAATAACACTGTGTTTCCGAATATCTAAATACAAGTTATTTGATCACCCAATCACAAGAAGATGTGAAGCTGACAAGAGGAGAAATAAGAACATTTAAATTAAATAATAATGCATCTGATGAAACTAACAGCTGGAGATACACAAACACACCAGGAGGATCCAGATTTTTCAATCTCATTGGTTCATCAAAGTGAGGCATGAAGGACTTTGACCATATGTTAACCTTCAACTGACCTGATGTTGTGCTGTTAGAGTCATGTGTGATCTGAGCGAGAGAGAGAAAGAGAGAGAGAGAGACTTACCTGTAATTGAATAGCTCTCATTTTCTCTCTCTCTCTTAAAAAGGAGGTGAAACATAGAACAAAAGGCAGGAAATTGTTTGAAACATGGCAACTAATGAGAAATGAGGAGGTGATGTTGTGTATTCACCCTCTGTGTAATTATATGGATTATTATATGGGACACATATGGATGGACTGGACTGCGGACCACATGTGCAGAACATTCTGGATCCAGCTGGTGTTCGGCTCCTGGGAGTTATGGGAAGGTTCATATGGAATCTATAGAATTTTCCACTGATTGCAGAAAAAATCTTTGGAATTCTGTAGAATGGATTTACATGGTAAAATTAACATGGTAAAAAAAACATGGTAAAATCTGTTAAATGCAGAGTGTACTACACTCTTGCTGGTAGTGTAAAAAATGAGTAACTTGTTCGAATTTTACACACTTTGATTTCATGCAGGCCTCAGGAGAAAATTGTTTTTGTGAAAGCAGATATTGTAATGTCAAAATGATAATAATGTAAGGGCAAATAATAAAATCTGTGACTTATGCATATGCAAATTATAACTGAAAGTCATTTTGACATGTCAGGTTTAAATGTAATATTTTGTGACAAACTAAACCCACGAAACCAGCATGAAACTTTAGTTTTTGTGAAATGAAACACAGATAATTATTTCTTCTGTACCCGGTCATTTATCATGATTTGCGCTTCGAATATATGTATTTTATACCAGTCGCAAATATTACAAAAAGTCCTACATTTTCTGCTAAAAACACTCAATGGCGTTTATTGTGCTTGCAAGTTTTCGCTGGAGATCAAGGAAATCCATGAAACCTATTAAGGTGGCTATTTTATGAGTCCCACATTTTATTGTTTTTCCCTCTAAATCACAGTGAATTGTTCCCAGTTTTAGTTTCACACATTGGGCTCTGATGTGAAGTTTCTGGTCTTCAGAGGTAATTATGTTTTTTTTCTGTGAGGGGAACATGTTGAATTTTAGCCTGGTGATTTATTGAGCATGACGGGACGTAAAACAGAGGTGCTGCTGGTGGACTCTCCAGAAAATCACCTAATGATCACAAACTCTAGGCGTCTGTGTTGTGGTGAGAGGTCTCGCACACGGCCTTGTGATGTGGTTGTGAGACGCAAAATACAGAACACACACATCGGCCCACCTGCTCTTTGTCCCCATGTTGTGTGTGTGACAACCAAATAAAAACACTTTCAATTTCACACACACATTTTTATAGACCAACACACAATACTTTACAGTTGGTGCTTGATATACACACAGACACGCAGTATATTCTATTAAATATGGTTGAATTAAAATATATTGTACCTTTATTGGTTGCATATAACTAACTACAATTTTAATCAAACATTTTGTTCTTTAGTAACACCTAAACAGGTTTCTTAACTAGCATATTAAGAAAACAGTTTAGTATTTTTTGTTTTATAGCTGCACTTTTCAGCGTTCTTAGAAAGCCTTAGGCCATAGACTTCCATTGTCAGTGCATTACTGTTTAAAGGATTTGGCATGTTTAAACAAATGTGTAATGAGTTTTGTGTTTATCGACACAAACACAACCCAGAACAATCCTTACACCTATTAAGTGCATTTATTGTAGATTTTGTAAACCTAAAAACGTTTATTCTGTAAATGTTTTAAATTGAATCAAACGTAAACATCCGTGTGATCTTTTCCCTCATCTGTGGTTTTATATTTGCGGTGGGGGGGAGCGTTTATAATGAGGGAGGGGCAGAAAAATGAGCAGAGGGTGGAAGCCAAAAAGCATTCAAGTGTCGAGCCAAAATCTTAAGAATAATCTCTCTGGCTTTACTAAAAAGTGTCTGTGGTTAAACCTCTTAATTTTGAGATCATTTTGGGTAGAAAAATATAAATACCCCAAGGATTGCAAGTTCAGACGGGTAGTTTAAGTAATCAATCCCATGCTTCATCTCAGTGTGAGGAAAATTACCACGGCAACCTGCAGGTGGTTCCCATTTCAGAGGCTAGATCATCGTCTCCATTCACTCTCTGTGGTCTCCTCTCTTTTTATCTAAGTCTCCTCAGATGGCACCACATTTTCTGAGTAAGCAAGAGCAGTGATGCTAAATGGAGTGCTGTCAATACAACAGCATTAATAGATTAATAGAACAGTAAAATAGACTCTCAAATCCTTTTAAGGGTTTATGTTTATACTGGTTTTTTACAGGTCTTTCACTGTTGTATATCATCTGACCCCTACTGGCCTTAATTATAGCTGTTTACCAGGTTTAAAGGCTAAAGCACACAGCTTATAATGATGAGATATTGATGGTCTCTGCTATTCATTAAGCTTCATCAAATCATATTTACACTAGCGCACAAGTGGATGATTCCATTCCTAACATATTTGCTAATTGCTAATTTCTGATTAACCTTTTTGTTTTATTCCCTGATGAACAATAACAATTAGCGATTGAGCTAACTAGCAAATTAGCTAACTACAGTCAAACTAAAAACTTTTTCAAACAGCCCTTTAATATGTGCCCCAACTTCCTGTTTGAAATCTGCAAATGCTTTTATATGACTGACAGAAATGTACATTCTAGCAGTCAACAAGCAAAACTGCAAATAAATCATTAGAGATGTACAATAGTTCTGAACAACAATATAATATCTGTCATCACTGTAAAACTATTCACGGCACACCAGAGAATTTACTGCTGGAGCAAATGTATAAACAATTTGACCTCACAACATGTGGTGGACTGCAATTACTCAATAAAGTCATACATTTTAACAGCATTCAGGGTATTGACTGATGTGTTTGTGTGTGTGACCTGGCCTTATACCCAATATAGTGAGAAAGAGAGAGAGGGAGAGCGAGAGAGGTTGTGACAGACACCAGCATGGGAAGACAGGAGAATCTTGGCTCGACTCAGAGACTGCCTGAGATGTTTAATGGTTGCCAGAAATCCAGCTCTGAATCGCTCCTGCTCTCTGACTCTCTCCAATGGCTGAACTCCAGACAGAGGTCTGATTGATTCCTGTCTTCAGCCTGAGAGAGAGAAAGAGATTGAGAGATTAAAAAACAGCACATAGTAGGAACCATTGCCTCCATGCCAAACCAAGCCCTTTAATTCTAAAGAACACTAGAGAGTGCACTGCAATCTGGCCCAATTGAAGGCATCCTTTTAAAAAAACAGCTAATTACCTCACACACTTGAAGAGCATAATTCATTGCATTACCTATAGCCACATTCAAACACAAAGTCACATTAATGGGAACACATGACCTTTCCATTGTCATTAACACCTAATTCTACCTTTAAAATAATTGTCCTGTCTTTTATAAAGGCCATTATAAATAAATAAATGTTTCTGGCCTCATTATAGTGCCATCATGCTTTCTTTGCTTTCACCTGTTTTGCATTGTAGTGTGAGGCAGCTATAAATGAACTTTAAGACGTGRGGCAATGATTTTCTCTTTGCAATGTGGAGAATCGCACCCAAAGTTATTACAACAACTATTTCTGATGTAATTTGGTACTGTATCTTTGGTCTTAAAGGTACAGTACACCCAAAAAAAGCTAGCATGGACCTTCATCCTAAACTGTATGTTATATGTAAATAACAAATTCACATGAATTCATCACCTCATAAAATCTGTTTTCCTGTGAGATCAGCTTGAATTGAACAGTATAATCTCTATCTTTAGTGGGGCTTTGAACCTTATTAAAGAATGTGAAGCATAATACAAAATGTATCTGTTATATTTTCATCTGTAAACTTTTTCTGTCTATTTCCCCTCTTCCTACCCCTTGTCTCCCTGCTGTTCCGTTCTCTTATTTGTTGCCATGTTTACCCTCATACGTAGTAATCGCTAGCCACACCCCCTTGTTAACCTGTTAGCTTGTCTTCCTCTGTGTATATATATAGTCCTTGTGGTTCGACAGTTGTTGGGTTTTGTTGTTAAAAGGATTTAGATTTTCATCTACGCTAGTTTCCTGGCCTGCCTTGCTCTTTTTGTAACTTTCTCATAGTATGTTTCCATGTGACCTGTGTACAATATTTACTAGATTAAGTTTTTTAAAGCTATATGAAAACTGAGTTATGTACCATGTTAGTCTTTATTGACTTCTCTCATCTGTTAAAAAAAACAAAACAAAAAAAGAACTACATAGAACTAGGGCAAAAAGATGTTTGTTATAACTGTGTTTGTGTAAATTTCAGAGCATTATTTGTTATGAGTGTTTTTTTTATTCTGTGTAGGTTTTGAGAGAGGATAGTTGTGTTGTGCTGCATGTGAAGTCATTCTACTTCAGTGTTGCATATTTTCCTAAACTGTTAGCTGTTAATTGACAGAATACATATCAGTTTCTGCAGTGTAGTGTTTAAACAGATTAACACATGAGTGGGTGACTGTTCACCATTGCCTTCAGGAAAATAACTGTAACTTACTGTAATCATGGGCTGGTATAACTCCAAAGCCTTAATGTTAGAAAGAAACATATCCACAGCCTACAGATGCAACCAGATTTACCATTTAGGTATAATGGTTTTGTCGGGATACTGCATGCATCCAAAAGATGGATATTTGGGTTTTGCATAGCTTTGTTTGTTCATGGTACTGCCACATTGGTCTGTTTTCAGTTAAGAGCATAACAGAGTCCAACTAAGATTTAAAAAGGCCAGGGCAAAACGCAGGATCTAATTTGCAGTGTGGATGGTGTGCAATGATCTGGTAAAATGCTGCGTTTTCACTCAAAATACCCCAGCAGGCCGCACACACACACACACACATTACAAACTGACCAGCCTGGATTACCCACTAACGTCCTAAAAATATCTGCTGAAAATATTCTGACAGTGGACACCAAATAAACGCTTATAAACAGCAAAGACTTTTTACTGGGAACTAGTTTTGAGTTGTACAGAAAAGGAATGAAAAATACAGCATGGAAAACAAATACCCAACAAATTGCTGTTTCAATGCACCAGCAAAGCAGGTTAAAAAAACAAAGTCAAAACAATTTGAACACTTTAGGCTTACTTTAGGAACACTTTACACATTTGTCTGGTATTAATAGTCAACGTCATAGCCTTTTCTTTCCAAAATGTAAAAATATTCAGCTATTATTGTCCAGTGGAGTTTATTTTTTCTCTTCATTCAAAACCCACCCTTCCTATTCTGCCATTTGGCAGAGAGACAGTGTTGAACACAAACCATCTCTCTGGTGAGTTTGAGACTTGTTAGACAGATTTGACGTTTACATTTGGTCCAGCCAGCTTGCTGTCAAGTTGGTCAAATTGAGAACATTTTATTTTGTTTGTTTTTTCATATTTTTGAACACAGTTTTGCCAGTTCAATGTAGCAGCATGTAGAGGTTTTCAAAAGATCCTGTTTTGGGGTATGTTTACAATATTTTCCAATACCCATAATTCCTTGCAACTCAGGTACTTTTTAATAGTAAGTTTAATAAAGAGACAGAACACTGAATTATCTATTATTCCTATACAAAAGCAATGAAAATGCAGGTAAGTGGGTAGAAACAATGGATAATAGACACAGATGATATAAACAGTCGCTTATCCATCAGATAACTGTAAAGCGTAACAAGAGGTTGTGCAATGAATACCAGTGGGACACGTATAAGCAGAGCCCATGCAGCATAAAAACTATACTCCATTTAAAACTAGCCAATGCATGTAAGTGAGGCGTATGCTTAAATACTGCGGATGATTGGTGATTGGTGAGTCAGGTGCAGGTGATTTAGTATTTAGGAGACATTGTGCTGGCGAGAGGCTAGACCCTTATGAGTCTGTAATAGTTCTATTGACAACACATGCAAATAAACGCTGCTGTCAGTGAGTGCAATTCTATGAGAGCCAATATGGTTAAATTAGCCAAAGAATAAATATAAATAATCTTTTTTGTTGTTTGTTTGGTGAGTCTTTGTAAAATCACTTTAAGTTTATTATAAAGCTAGTTTTGAGTTATAAAGTATGCCATAAAAATAAAAACTCCTTAAAAATGAATCATTTGTTTTTCTTCTTTCGTTAACATTACATCACGCATCAAAACTGTGGAATTCACAGCAAGTGTCAATATTTATTCACTTCCCTATTAGAACGAGTTGCCAAATCACAGAGAGGGTTCTGGCGTGAAGTGTGTTTTCTAACAGCTGTCCGCTAAACCTGAAAACTCTCATCTGCTCTTGATATGTATTTGATTGAGTGCTCAGTGAATGCTGACATGATAGACTCACATAAACAGCAGTAAATACATCATAGATCACAGATTTGGCCGACCCCGTGACCCGAGGGGATCGGCACCTGTGCAACGCCCGCTGGCTCCTTTTATTTCTATAAAACTGTCCTGCAGAGCATGTCAGTGAGGCAGCGCAGCCCCAGGTGCATCAGAGTGAGAAAATGCTGATCTTGTTATTGTTACACTACTGGAAGGAAACCACAGACAGGGGCAAAGTGGGTGGAGGGAGAATTTTGGGTCTTTGAAAGGGGGAAATGTGTTTGAGAACATGTTTATCTTCAGTAAAATGTTAATAATATCTGTGTGTGTGTGTTTGGGAAGCTGTGGAAAGGTGGGAGGCATTTCCGGAAGTGCATCCGTACACTGGGTGGTTCCCATGATGCCGTGCTGTGTTGTTTGGGTCACTTTAGGGAGAGGCTGCTTCTTTCCCATTTTGGGCCGATCCGGGAAGTGTATTGGGAACTAAGGTCCATCAGAAACCACAGCAGTTTGACTACAAACTGAGTTTGCTTAAGTCAAACCCCAGAGCACTTGTCTACCAAAACAGCGAGCAGTTATGTGTGATGTGGCCTTGCTTGTTCTGGCATAGCAGAAAATGTATCCAGTGTGAGTGAGACGGTCCTTTAGGCCACAAGACTGAACGTCAACCAATGAAAACACATCAGATGGAGGAAAAGCATATATGAACGAATCACGCAATAAGTATCTGTGTGAGATCCCTCTGTAGTTGTCCTAAATTGGTTGGACATGTGGTTTGAGTAGTAATTTCCTATTGGTCTGGCCTGGTCACTAAAAACAGCAGAAAACTATATATTTATAAAGACTAACTATTGAGTTCTTCCTCTTTCTCTCTGCCAGCATCTTAAAATGCAATTAGTGTAAGAAATATAAGACTCTAGGACATATTTATATGGAATACAAGCAAAGCTACAAAACCTTGTCATGTCACCATCATTTATGTCTTAATATACTGAATAAAGTGTTACAGTCACAAATTGTAAATATGGTAAAACTAGCCGTTTGTTTCTTTGACCTAACATCATAATTAATTTAATTTACTTTACAATTATTTAGTTTAACTTCTTTTCATCTACACCCACCATATATTAAGGTATTAATCGTCACATTTGTTCAACACGCCAGCAGATATAAAGCTAATCTGCAGTAACTAAAAGGCTGTGAAGAAAGCTAGAGACACATTCTCCTGACAGGCAATATATCTAATATCAAAGCTGGTAACTCCTATGTTCTTCTCAAAGGCAGTCTTTATACAGGCTGACACATCCTTGGCACTCGTCAGATGTAGGAAGTGAATCGGACAGCTGTTGAGAAGGTTGTAGAGAGGTTAACCATCTTCAAACAAGAGACTTCAGAATGGGTTTATATTAAAAAGGCTGAAAAAGACTGTTTTTTTAAGCAGTCTGTCTTCACAAAAGCACTTCAGGACTTTTGTAATTGAATCTTTGGTCACCTGCTTTGTCAGTGTGATCACAAGTGTTTCTTGAAAGTTTTCACATCTCTGGTTTGGTATGAACCGGGGCGTGGGAGCAGAACTGCCCCGGGTCCTGAGACCGTCAGAAATCTGTTCGTTTAAGGGAGGATTTTGTAGTGTAATCTTACTTAGATGGGAGGTGAGAAATTAGTGTTTAAAGTCCATCTGTGTTTAAAGTTACTAAACAGCTTGAGTAAAAGCTATTAATCATAGTGCAAATAATTAGTATATTAACTGAGGTTTTGACATTTCTCTCCTTGGTGGGAACTGAACAAGAGTTAAATGGACTTTAGACATTCCTGGATGTCAAAACACTTTGTAGATTCATGCAGGATGAGAGAAAGTTAATGACAACAGGATCAAAACCTTTTGTATTCAAACCTTTTGAATACTTTTTGAATACTTGAATAAACAATAACAATTCTTTAACCGGCCTTACTAAAGTTATCCATGTTTATCTTATAGTAAATTGTAGCAACCATGTTTTTAGTGCATTTATTGCCAATTCTATAACCATAGTTTTACTAAAAACACGGTTAAATTATAGTTGCTGTAGCCAAACCATGGTTAATTTGCCGTTACCATGGTTTAACTATAGTCACCATGTTCTTTTGAACAAAATGGTACTAAACACCATGGCTTATTTTGCAAGGGTGCACAACAGAAGCAGTTTTAGTCTCAGCTGACATTTGGACCCTGCTGTACAGTATATGAATTGCAGTTCATTAATATGAATTAATCATTCAGCATATATAGTATATATACCATAGTATATATCAAGACAATGATGTTACAACCTGACACTATTACTGTAATGCCCCACTGAGCAAAGACTTAAACAGAAATCAATAGACAATGAGATGATGGACAGGGACTGAGCAGGACTCTGAATACTAACATTAATGGATTACAGACACAGACATGGACAGGAATTAAATATTTACTAACTGACACACTGACCTTTCCATGACTGTCACGCATGGAGCTACATTATAGAATAACGATATAGTATAAAGATATACAGTATAGAGATCAAATAAGCATAACAGAGGAGATTTAGTGAGATTGTGTTGATATAAAGCGCCTTCATCACACAAACTGCGGCTTATTAGTGTTTGAATCATTGGTTTAAAATGTACATGTATTTCATACACGCAACATAAATTCATTTCAGTCATTTTCCTATAAATATACATTGACAGATTTATCCACATCTGAGGGGTTGGAGAAATAAAGCTCTCGGAACACGCAAGCATCCCGAATTCCTCCCGTTATTAAACTGAGACACATCCAGCAGTATGTGCAGCTGCGCTCTCAGCCAGTCCGAGGAGATAAAGCAGCCGTCTGGACTGACCCGAGGACCACGTGACACCGGCAGAGCTGGGTCGCGCTCGAACCGCCTCCCACTAACCTTCAGTGGGCGTGACACACGGGAATGTGGCGGAGCGGCTCTGCGGTTTGAAACGCAGCTTGCTGATCTTCATCTGAGATGGAAAATAAATAGACTGTCAGTTTGTAAAGAGAGGAGATGGGAGACCGAGCGGAAAGGACCTCCGCAAATCCTGGAACTGCGATACGGTCCGGGATACGGTCACGGTGCGTTTTTCCGGCATCAGAACCATGAACAGCATAAATAAAACTGAACAAACAGGTTAAGGGACAATCTTACCGGCTTCCTGTAGTTCCAAACTACTTTTACTTTCTTTTGTCCATAAGAATAGAAATTTTCCATATAATGAAAGTCAATAAGGACTAAATTAAAATTAATTTTTAATTAAGATTAAAAATTCCAGTGTGCATATTTTCCTAGCAACTATACAGCAGCGACATGCACATACAGCTAGCAATAACATACAGTGTAACTACAGAGAAACAGCTGTAAGCTACAACCCAACAGAAGTACACAGGCATCACACAGTTACTGACAGATAGTAGTAGTATTTGTTCTCTGCAGTGATACAGAGAGTTTGGTAAGTGTTGCCAGAGCAGAGCTGCAGGGCATTGAAACACTGTAATTATAAGGCACACAGCATTCACCTAAAATACAAACAATCCTGCAAAATAATAACATGGGGAGCAAACGCTGCATTGCATCAGCACAACAAAGTTTTGACCTTTTAAGGGAAGCAAAGGATAACAGGAATGCAGCGATTTACAGAAACACAGTTGCAACACAGCAGGGATTCAGCATGAAAAAAGTGGCACAAAACTTTCTAGTTTGATCTATAATTATACACACAACAGTTATCCGGTCATTTCCTTCAGTCCTAATTTAATGAATATATCTGAATATATTGTCGCTTCAACAGAAATCCTCTCATATTTCAACAGATATACAGCATATATGTGGAGAAGAAATATTCAAACTTCTGGCTATAGCTCAAACCGAAGAGGTTTACAGCACATTCTTCTCATATCGGCCCCTGACAGCAGGGATAATTTCAACATGGATAGCGCTGGCCCAATCTCAATGACCTGAGACAGCACCCTCCCTACCTGTTTCTGATCGTGGAGCAGCCAATGGTAGCATTTAAATCACAATACTAAAATACTGCAAACACACATGTTATCAGTCATTACACAATATAAGCATTCACACATAATCCTTTGGCCAGCACAGCATGAGGACCATAGAAAACAGATACGGCTGCCAGAATCAGACAGACTGATATAAAATACAGATATGTCTGCTTAGTGTGTCACAGTTTGTGTTCAACCGAATCGTGCCATTTTGACCTCAAATGGTTGTTGTTACATTGTGCGATGTTTGTCTTGAAGTAACACGGTTAACAGTAATATAACAGGTGCTGGGGGACAACTGAGACCCTGTGATGAGCGTGAGCTAGGGTCCCCAAAAATTCTTCTCATGTATAGCTTTCTTGATGGCCTTGGGGCCCATATTTTGTTGCCTGCAGAGACAACTGTCAAACCAGTCCCAGATGCGTCCGGAAGTCGGGTCCAATTGTTTGTGTGGAGTGTGGGTCTTTTTCATCCACGGCGGTGGTGAAAGGGTGTGAGCATTATCTGACTTAGCTAACCACAAGCAGCGGTTGGTGGATTTGGTTGAATTGGGATGAAGAACCAGATGCGTGTGTGTACCATGAATCTGAATTGAAATTGAATCAAATGGAACGTGTGTGTATGGGGCGGGGGTGCATGGAAAAGAGAGAAGTGAGAGAGATGTGGGGAGACTGCAGTCTGTGGTGAGGTAGATCATGTGGAGTCAGCAATGTGGAGCCTCAGTGTGGAAACCAGAGAAGCCCACTTGCCCCTCCACTTCACATTTATCTTACTTCCACTGTGTAGACAGCCTGACTGCGCAGTTACTATGAGCTGCAGGTCTGTGACCTCTCATCACATCAGAAACAGCGGGAGTTTGGGAATCAAATCCACAGGGGAGTATGACAGGACAGACATTAGGGAATTTTACACTGATGTTTTTCTTTTATGGTGTTATTATTATCACCCACAATTTTCATCCAATTGCCCAGCCTAATATATTTTCTTTGCCATATGCATTCAACCAATTTTTTCCCCAAGACAATTTGTTATATAATATTGCGTACTGATTCTATTCACTGGACCTGGTACTAATGTATAGTGTAGTACTATACATTGTTTTGATTTTCTCTACCCTGACCCTTCCCTTACACATAACCCTCACATAACCCTGATAATTAGATTTCAAGTTAAACATTATTTTGCTGATTTATGATTTTTTTGAATAGGGAGGACCACTTCAAATATTTAGAGAAATGTGTCCCCCACCAGTACATTAATATTCTTATTGCCAAAGTTCACACACATAAAGTTTTTGTTTTTGGCTTAAACTTTACAGACCAGTTCATCATTAAGTCACACAACAGCAAAGAAATCGGTCATAAGTAACAGCGAAAAATAAATATGGTAAGTGTTTATATGGAAACATTTATATAAAACATTTTTTCAGAATTTTCATTTTATATATAAATGTGTCTGAAACGAACGGACAGGATGGACAGATCTATACTGCCCCCTGCTGCCGCACGTAAACAATTCAAAAGATAAAGATTTCTTTTGAAATGAAACCCCAAAATAACAAAATTGTAATTATGTATTGAACACATTTCACGTTACTTTGACTCGCTACTGTCTGTAAAAAACTGTATGATTACAAATACATGCCACAGTGAATATTCATATACTTGTTTTTATTAACAAGTAAAACAATTCAACAATGACACACAAGTTATCATACTCAGCTTCATTTAGTTACGTGTGTTTGGATGCATAAAAAAAGTGAATTGGTTTATTTTGGCAGTTTAATTGGTGCTTTGTTGTGCATATATTTGTAACATCTGGTAGATTGTGTAACTAGCACTAGCAAGGTCATGGGTTCGATTCCAAGTCACCATGAACAAAAGTACCTGTAACTAGATGTGCGTTTTGTGTGTGTAGAAATATAAGGCAGCAGCCTTATAAACTATACTACACGACCTGTTTCAAATAAAGCTTATGCAGATAACATACAAGTAAACAAGTGCATATCCAAATGTTATTCATGACCCGCAATTCTAAAAAAAAAACTGGAATGCAGAGTATAAGCTTAGTAGTTCATTTGCTCATAACACAGATTTGTGCAAATATGAGATTTTGCACAAACTTTGAGAAGCACAACATAATAAAAAATATTGCACATCATCCCAAACTTCTAAAATTGCAGTTCTTGCAATTCAACCTAATTTATCACTCAAATGTTTCCTAAAATCTTAACATTATTATTTTGCTGCCTTGCAAACACTGTTAGCAAATATAGTTTTGCTGAAATTGTATTTAAGTGTATTATTTCCTCTTTTTAAAAATATCCCTTAACAAACATAACATTATTGGTCCTTCCATTCAATATGTTTTACACATATCACACACACACACATGGGCAATAACTCACACTCTTTATGGCAGTAACTAAAACACTGAAACACTTTGGCTCAGTTTGATGCAGTTCTCAGATAAATACAACATACTCAAGAGTCTCTGAGTAAATAAACAAGCAAGATGCTGTATTTAAACTCCCTTTGTTTTAGGCTACAGGCGCATCATCTAAGGCCTCAGTCCCGTCTTCTGATAGGAGTTCCTCAGTGTCACTGGAATCCTCTTTGTGGATCCACTTCAGTATACTGAAGTAACAAACAGAGTGAGTCAGCTTTCACAGAAACCAGTGCAGAAAAGCACACACATGAAAAGAGGAAATGTAAATCTTAGCTGCCATTATAAAAAAAGAGGAGCTTATTAACCAAAACAAACCACATGACACAGCTATTCATAGCAATCTTAGTTTAAAGTGACAGGCCTGAAAAGGCAGGCCTAGAAAACCTGTTTGGAATAAACATTCGTTGGCTCAGGTACAACAAGGTGCTTTCCTAACCAAAGATCAAGCTGTACCAAAGCATCCTGCAAGGAAACGTAATACTTGAAAATAAAAAACCTGTTGTTGTGTTACCAAACCTGATTTTCCCAAACGAAAATAGCACTGAATTCTAGTGGGATATACCTGCGCTTCCCTTGTATTGGTGTAAGGCAATGAAAAGCAATTATTATCTCTGTCTCTAAAGCAAACCTGTTTTAAGTGATCGTTTAAATGCATGTTTTGCAATGTTCCAACAGACATTTTGATAAGCTCAGTATCTGGTTATGTTTAACTGCACCTCTTACCCCATTAGAGTCATAGGGATAAGGCAAAGTCCAGCACCCAACAGGAAGGTAAAGCCAGGGTACCACGCCACGGTGGCCGCATAGATACTGTTAAACACTGCAGAAGCCACATTAGTGGTCAGGTTTTCCAAAAAAGCCACACAGGCGAACAGTGCACCTGATAAAGAAACATTATAGACGGCAATGAAAACATCTAAGCAAAGCATAACTTTTCCATCAAAAGACTGGTAATAATCACAAGAGGTAAAAGGTCTTCTGGTCTACTGATACTTCTATAATTACAAGTAAAAGCACGTGAGTAGAGAAGAGCTCTTTTGTAACAAAATTCTTGCTGAATAAGGAACTTTGGCTTTGGAACAGTGATTCTCTAAGAGCCACTCACCCTGCTCAGACTTTGAGACGACCTTTGACATCATGGAACGCAAAACAGGAAACGGCATGATAGCAAACATTGAAGGAATCCTCACTGTAGGCAAACACATCGATATTCACATTAACTAGACAAACAAGACCTCAACACTTCACCATTTTT
>JBAJNP010006331.1:10995-25898 GCA_036877545.1 Yasuhikotakia modesta | reverse complement strand
AAGGGGGCATTTAATATGGACAGAGAACAAAGAAAAGGAGAGCAATGAAGGCAAAATGGCTCTGACATTACTGCATTCTGCCTTTATACCCTCAGATTGCCTAGCATCTATCCTGGTGCTAATTCTCTTGACTAGCCCTGTCACAAACAGCCAAGATAAATTCAGCACCGGAGCCACTGTAAAGCAATTATATAACCATCTCTAACAGCGAGGCCCTTGATTGGAGCTCATTAAACACAATGATATGGCTTTGCCTGTGTTGAGTTCAGGCCACTGTCTAGTTAGAAAGACTTTTATAATTATGTCGACTGCTGCAGTTTTCCCACTGGTGCTGGTACTGTTGAAGGTTATAGCAATTAACAATCTTACAGACTGCCTGACTTACAAGAAACGACAAAAGGAGAAGTGTGGGGAACCGACTGGGTTTTTCGTCCATTTTGAGTGATCTGCTTCAGATCTGGTATAAGAAAAGACACAAGAACATACTGAGAGAAACAGATAAATCAATGGGGCTGATATTAAGTCACTCTGTACAAAAAGCTGTTTTGTAAATGTGTTTATTAACTGGAGACCTGGAATCATGGCTAAACTGTGCAACTGACCAATGCCTAAGGCAACAAATTTCCTACATACCTGGGTCAGTTTTATGTATCTAAAATGACTCCACAGTCCATTTATTTGGGTCAATTAATATTTCTTTTATTCATTTAGTGAGCAACTAGGAATAAGCAGGATGTCAGTTGGTGATTATTAAAACAAAACCCCTCCTTTTTGTGGCTGCCTGAGAGAGTTTATTAAAACAAACTATAAAAGGCTGTGCATTAAATTTGTGGTCAAATCAGTGTAATGTCTGGCTTTAGAGGACTTTTAAAATAAACACATGAGCGATAAAAAGTCGATAAAATACAATTATACAATGTTTACCAATGATTTTAATAAGTAATTCCTATGCTATTTCAGTAGTCTACTGTAACTATAAGGTATTTACTGTATTTTACAGGTATTTATCTGTATTTTCTGTGGCTTTGAACACAGCTTACCAATATCAGACATTAGAATTGAAATTGTCCATTTTTTTATTTGCAATAATGACTGTAATTAGAAATTGTTGACACAAATTTAACTACACAAGAACTACATAGTCCTGCTGTTTTTTGTTACATATCTTGTAGCTGGACCTTCTCAATATACAGACAGAAGCATGTATTATTGTCTTCCTCCATCTCTTCATGAGGCCATCAGTGGGGGTTCCTGTTTTGTGCATTAAGTTCCTGTCCTAGTTCAAGGTTAACATCAGAAACAAGTGAAACCAAAGGTTAAACCAGCCGGCAATTTCAAACAGTGCTGGAAACTCGATTTAGTCTGAGCTGGACACAGAAACATGGGGTAACTTGATAAACATTACAGAACATTTTCAGTTCACTTCACTTAGCAACATTTTTAAAAGATTCCTCAAGAGTACATTTAGGTTCTAGGAAAAAATATTCTTTCTCATCTGGTTGTGATCTAGACCATTGATGATTGATGATGATTGGTAAAAAGACTAAAAGGAGATTCACATGTTTTATACCATCTGAAGCAAAAAAGGAACCAGAGAGAAAAAATGGGTTCATTAAAAGAATATATCAGAGCTGGAAATAGCCGAGGCAAAGGATTTTAAAGGAGAATTTTGGAAGGGCATTTTCAGGAATCACTAAATCACAACAAAACAACAAAAGAAATCTATTTATGCAGACCCCTCGGGGCCCTATAGTTACTACAGGGGGTTTGTAGACTGAAATCTAAAAAATATAGATGTTTCTTGAAAAGTATAAATATTATATATATTATGAAAATGTAGACATGGTGTACAAGTTTTTAAAATTCATAATCTGTGCTTTGTTATTAATAAGAATTACCCCTGGGATCTCTGGGTAATAGCTGGCAACCCCTGATTTATGAGAAGATACACAATAGAAAATGACAGTGTAAGGAATGTATGTATTCTGTATAAAGAAGGGAGATGCTCTCTGAGATGTTAAGAAGACTCAACATTGAGTGGATCTATAGCTTAAGATTTTAGGCTATACTGATCATCTCCAAACTAACGGCTTGTCCAGCAAAGTAGTGTCACAAGTAAGAAGAAGCACGTGAAGTAAATAGAGAGAGAAAGAGATAGAGGGTAATCTTAAATTGAGTAGAAACAGGTTACTGGGGGTCAACATCAGCATTATTGAAAATGTCACCAATAGGGGATGGACGCTTTACCTTCTCTGAGTAAATGCATAGGCCATGTGTGGCTTTAAAGTCACATTTAATAAGAGAATTCCCCAAGTACATATAAAGGTGACATTTGACTCCTGTCCACCTCCAGAATGCTAAACTGGCTCCTGGCCTGAAATGTCAAGATTGAATAATTTCATCTGATATTCCCATTTTATAGTTTTACCTTGCTGTTGGAAAATCACAAAGGTCGAAGTCACGTTTAAGTCACCTTATGTCAACAGTTCACACTGAGCAAACAGTGTATACAGTTATCATAAAAGACAGGGCAAGGCCTTCAGATGTAGATGTATGTTACATTCTTGTTACTGAATTTTAACTATCACCAGATAGAGTGAGAAAAAGCACCACAAATGTTATAAACAAGCACAGCATTTAAAGACCTCCAGTACTTTGATATAAGATGCTTTTACTTCTTCAAGAACAAATGTATGGCAATCATTATAAGACAATCAAGCTAAATAAGAACTTTTATTCATTACCTACAACTTTGCTGGAAAGTTCATCTAAAACATTCTAATAAAACCAATTTAGGGACAAATTCACCTGACAAAATGATAGTAAATTAATGTAGAAATTTTAAGATTTGACGTGTGCTCAGATGCAGAGAGATGTTTGTATTACACAAACAATACAGATAGAACACACTGAACACAATAAAAAGTCATACACCCTCTAAATAAGACGCTGGTGGTCTATAGCTTTATTTCAATCCTTTATTCCAATTAACATGCTTGATTAACAAACACACAAGTAATATCTTTGTTGTTTAATGATCAGCTGCATTAGGGATAATTAGCTGTAAGATTGGCTTCCTCATAGAAAACTGGTTAAGCCACACAACTTTCACTGACTTACCGAGCGCTAATTCCACACTGGAATGGATGAGTTCAGTCTGGGTTAGACTGGTTCAGTCAGGTCATTAGGCCATCTAAAAACTGATGTGGTATTTGATTGAATAATTGCAAAGGTGGAAAATCAAATCTATCATTTAAAGCTCCTGATTACAGAGTTGATGAATCGAATGAATGGAAGATCTAATAGATAGTATTTGGTGAATGAGCAAGCTTTTATAATTAGGTGAGTGAGGTTTTAATCGAGATAATTAGGTCTTAATGAAATCTTTATGGGAGAATAATGAAACTATGGCGTCTGCTGTAAAACTCTAGAAAGGGTAAATGCATAGAAATTCTACTGTGCTGGCTTGTGTCGTTTCTGGGGTCTCTCTGGAGTTGTTTTGCTGGAAATAAATTAGATTTATAATACTGTCGGAGTGTAATGTCATATAAAAATACCTGGACTATAACATCCTCTCCTTATATTGGCTCTTAAATCAATTAAACCCAGACAGAGGAATCTTTTGAGCGATTAATGGTGCTGTAGTCCGCACCATTGATTTTGTGAAGCACAGAATAGATGTAAATTCAAGAAGTTTCCATGTTGTGTGCTCTGTTGTTCTCAAAACAAAACAAAAAACAGCAGTCCAAAGGAGTTATTCCTCAGCTGTCCCAGTTCTCCCTTGAGAAATACTGTAATTTCCACACAGGCATGGCAGATTTATCACTGCTATCTAAAAAATACCACAACAAATCTTTGGTTTGATTGCTGTAAAAGAATAGTTGGATGTTGTGGAAATGGGACCTTACTAGACTGTTTCTGCTCTATACAGAAAGTCTATGAATATAAACAATTGACTGTCAACGCTTTAATTAACTGCCATAATGCTAAACAATGACCCATAATATGGTGCCCAACAAACCATACCAGACATATACTGTGCATGAAGAAATATTGTCATTAGCAGTTCTTTAAAACAATTGAAGTTGTCAATAACTATTATTTTTTTCCATGGTTAATGGTCTTTAATTGAAATTTGGTCAATTAATCAATGTTTTCATTTCATGATATATTTAACAGTTTAAGTACAAACTGGCTTAATTGGGTTTAATAATATAAAATGTTTTAGTGTCTTGCTGGATTGAATCATTTGCACTATGTGCCTGGTGTTTGAGAATACAATGAAGCAAAATGCTCTGTGGGTGAGCAAATTACCAAACTTTCTTTGCAATTACCATGCATAAAAAACCACCATTAGGCTGGCAGTCTCCAGTGGCTTTCTGTGAAATTGCTCCAATCTGATTTACAGTCTTTTATTACTCTGTGAAAACTGAGTTTATGGATTTAATTTGAACTGGGCTGTTATGCTAGCAGAAAGTGGTGGTGTTTCTTTTATTTTTGATGTTGACACAATGTGACATCTGTTAGCATTGAAAAATATAAGTTAACCTATACAATGCCATTAACATATATCTATCATCTATCTATCTATCAGGGTCATTTGGGGGAGTGGGGGCGGGCATTTCACGCCATAGGTGGGGTACACCCTACATAGATCACCAGTCTATTGCAGGGAAAACACTCACACACATTCAAACAAACAAACTCACATTGTTAAGGACAAAAAGCAGAGCAGTTATGGGTTAACATATTCAACTTTTTATTTTTTATATATTTCAATATAGTCTAAATACAAATTCAAGGCTGTTGCCTACAGATGGTGTTTACAACAGGGAATTAAACTTCAGAACAGGCTTTCTTTGTGTTGGGGTATTATGGGGCAGCTGGCAGCATTGATGCCCCCTGGGATGCTGACCTAAACCCCAGAGATTACCATCACCTGGCTGTACAAGTACAATCAGTAATTGCTAAACTCATTTGTAGTGAATGCAATTTTGTCTGTGAGTTCAAATGATCAGTCTTTTCCCATTTCAAACTAAGCTATAATACAGAATAGCTTTATATTTTAAAGCACACATTTGATATTTATTCTTTACCACTTCAGCTCCAGTAGATTGGGTTCATACTAACCGGCAGGGATTCCACTACTAGTTTACTAATTGCAGTAGACAGTATCTCACCTTGACTAGCACAAAGCTCAGTTAAGTGTTTTAATCAAAACAGCAGGTGCGTAGCTGACATGTGTTGATAAAGCAGGGGAGTGTTTTATGTATTTGTGTTTGTCTCTATGTTGACATTAAGATCCATATCAAATTAGTACATTTTGGTGATTCCAGGTACAGTATACAGGTTCTGCTGTAAAATGGCACTTGGTAAACAGTAGTTATAGCAGATATGATAAAGCTGTTGTATAAACGAGAAGATTAATTTGGTTGTTAACTAGCAGATCGATCTCCACCTGTCCATATGAGGGTAATTGAACATAAACCATTATGTGGATAAAATGCAGACTGTAGACCACAAATGGAATGAAGGGTAGATCATAAAAGGCTTTTCAGAATAAATATTTGCATTATCGATTAGGCACAGATGCCTGTATTTACCCGACCCCCTGTGGAAACATACAGCATGATTGCTATGGTAACATGGTTTTGTACAAGTCACATTGTGCATTTATGAGAACAACAGAGAGCCTCAGAGAGTTCAAATAAAGAGCAAAAACAGTGTGAGTGGGCTGGCAGGGGACAGGTGTAGAAGGTCATCTGGCTTCACCTAGGAAATAAAACAGAGCAATGATCAGCTCAGAGTCATCAGAATATCCATCAGGGTCTCCCTAAATGCTTTTACAAATCAGCTAAGCAAGACCAATTGATCAATAAATAAAACAGAGGTGAAATAAATATTCCTAATTGTAGCTCTAGATATTATCTTAAATAGAAAAGCAGCAAGTTTTAATCCAATCAGTGTCCTTACTTACCCCACTGCTCCGGGTGTGTGTGTGTTTACTCCTTATGATGGATGGGTTATATGCAGAGGTCACATTTTGGTTATGGGTAAACATAACTGACAAAAAACATGTCACTTTCACTGTAAGTTGGGTGTAGCTCAGAACCAGGTTTGGGAAACATATGGCAAACATATATACATTTAAAAAAAAACGCCTGGTGACTTACAGTAGGGGTAAGGTATGTAATGTTAAGGAGTGGTTAAATCATTAGAAAATATTTAAATTATATACATTTTAAGTATGAACATTTATTGAGAATTACATTACAGAATTACAACATTACATGAGAAAAAACTATAAATCCCAAACTAAATGTTTAATCTTTTTATTATTTTTAAAAGCTAGACAAAGGGCTTGTGCAGTAAAACATTTTGTGAAATTATTTGTAAAAGCATTTCCTGCACTTGAGTGCAAAGTTTACTAATACTATAATTTAAAAAGCTGGCACACTGTACCTCATAATTGTCTTTCAAGAAAAATGCTTTATTTAATCATTTAGATTATAATTTTGTAAATGCACACAGATTTTATACATTGACAACTCACCAAAATATATCAAAAACAGTCCACATGCAGTCAAAATGAAAGCAATACAATGTATCCCACTGTAGTCTAAATGGACAAGACCCTTGAGACCTCAATGGCTGTTATGACCTACACAAAGACATGTCACCTATACACAAGACATGTTAAAAAAATGGGGAAACATTAAATCAATATGTCAAAATCGAATCGGACCTGCCAATCATATCAGTAACAGGGGAGCAAGGTTCACAGTGAGGGACTGATTTGTCAATATCAAATATCAGTCCCAGCAAACCTGGATGTTGACATCCTTAGAGAAATGGGCTGTTCGCACAATAGCTAACACATGTCTCATTGATCTCTGGATAGGGGACACGTCTTCAATAAAATGTGGTAGTAGAGTGGGCTTATCTGGGATGTTGTTCAGAAAGTCTGCCTGCTTTCTTTACTGAGCAGCTTTACCACTTATTACTGCTTCCATATTTTCTCAGGCACTCCCTTCCCACAGACAGACATGCATGCTTTCTTGATTTAAAAAATATGGGCAAAAGATATTTGCAGCTCTTTAAACAAGTACTTTTATAGACAAAGACAAAACATCTACCCCATAAACTAATTGTACAGCTAAATCGTCAACAACAAGTTTAGGTTACTACTAGTCAGTGACTCTCAGAGTCAGAGTCACTGAAAAGCCAAACACCAGATACACTGCACTTCATGCACAAAAATGAAGCAATCACTCATTCTCTTTGCACAGCAATGCCTGGCGTCCAACAGAAATGTTTTTATCCTGGGCACTCAGTATAGATCAGAGACCTATTCCAACGGCACCATGTGAACTAAAAAAACTGACTTCAAACTTTTTATCCTTTGTAATCTTCTTTGATTTTTATGTCAAAATGTTACATGCTCTGTGGTGAGACCAAAGTATTATAGGATAAATGGAAACTGTGTACCGTACATATTTCTTCCATTCAGCAAAAGAACACAGTGAATCAAATTTAATAAGGTTTAACTACTGACTGAAACTCTGAAAACTTCTTCCTACATCTTGCTAAACTTCAGTGTTTGGCAGCATAAACTCTAAACAGCTGTTGAAAATGCAGCTATACTGAAGTCTTTATTCTCTGGGGGCTGTAATTGCTTGGGCTTTGAGCCCAACACTAGTGCAATAGGAAGAAATACAGAGTTGTAAAATTAGAGTAGAAACAACAACAGTAATACGGAGTTCCATACACCCACAAAGCAATGATTACATCAACCTATATTTCACCAATCTCGGTGTTACACTAAGTTCAGCAATCGGTGTGGGAAAACTTTATCTCTATCAATCTGTCCAATTAGGACCTTCTCCATTTATGTACTCCATTTATGTTATGCTGACATTTTTTATTCGCCCTCAACCAAAATGGCAAGAAAGTGTTAGAAGTAAAGCTTTGAGCCCTGTCTTCCCACCTTTAATTAACATTATTTACTGACCCTGGCCTTTCAGACGCCTCGGGAGAGATGGGGAAAGACATCTAAAAGTGTCGATAAGCCAGTCACCGGTGGAGGTGATGGTGAAAGAGAAGTGTTACATGATAATGTGACAGCGAAACAAGTTTGGAGAATGTCAGAGGCAAAAAGGCATTACCATCAGCTCTGACAGTCTGCAAAAGCCATTAGCCTGTGTAAAATTGACAGCTCCCTGTCTTGTTATGGCGAACTGATGCAATGCGAACGCAACATTGGCGCTCTCGCTCTCGCTCATTCCCTCCCACGCGCTCCGTCTCTGATCCCCTTTCACTGTCTATCAGTTGTGCTTGATCTGTGGATAATCAGCAATAGGTGGCCTCGATGGGACAGTGAGAGCCCCTGCTGTTTCACAGCTATACTCAGGAGCCCCCATTTTTAATAAAAGAACAGCTGGCAGGGGCCCCTGGTAACCGTCTGCCGCCCGTTCCCCTTTCGCTGCCCCCTTGCCCTCCTGCATGATAATATTTTGAGCCTCTTTGTACAGAGCCATGATTATGTCCATCAGTTTAGGGGCTCATTAACAGTACTAAAGACCAAGAGCTTATATTACAGATGTTTACAAGCATTGCTAACTGAAAAACTGTTATTGTCTTTTAAGTAGACAAGATAATCATGGTAAGAATGGGTTGTGACCTTAAACAGTATTACATATTGAACAGTATTACATATTGAGCTATTTGTTTTAACACCAAATGTATTGTTTATTACTATTTACATTTTTTCCCCTTTTTAAATAAGACCAAACACAAATACAAATTTATATATATATATATATACATAATGATGAATATTTATCCTTTCATATTCCTCTTGTTTTTAGTCAAAGCCAATAGCCAAAACAGTGGCCCATGTAACAGCCCAGTAACTCAAAAGCCAATATGCTGCACTGTCCTGATTAAGCTACTGGGTCCTTTCTTCTGTCTACAGAACCTCACTGTCAGCATCTTAAACCACAAACTTCTGCCTCTGCGATTGCAAGAGCCCACATGTAAAGCCCAGGAGCATGAGCAGATGTGGCCCATAGCAACGCTCTCCACCAGATTCTTGTGGGAGCCATTTTGTTGTGTATGTTCATATTAAAAGCAGTAGGAAACTGCAAATTTTAAATAATAAAGAAAAGCGTTCAAAAATGTAATGTCAACTCATTGCATTTAAGGACGACAATTCAAATATGTTATCTTTCCAAAGCAACTTCATGAGAACCTCACCCATGAAGGCTGGAAGAGTAAACAAACAGACTCTCTGCTGACATCTCCAGAGGTTTAAAGCAGTTTAGCATGGATGCATGGGCGATCTTCCACAGCACGTATTGACCTATAAACTCCAAGCTGGACTACAGCACCTGGAAAATTAATAAATCTCTCCCACTATTGGAAAGCCATTGTTAATAATTGTTTCTGCTGCCAATATTTCTTTTTTGGCACTGTTGCAGAAGACCTGAACGGTTGAGATACTGCATTCACCCTGCATCCCTGGTAGTTTGTGAGAAAAAGGTTGGCTCTACTAGGGATTTTAAACCTAACTGGTTCACTGTGCTCTGGGGTCTTCTAGTCTGCTCTGGAGAATGTCGAATGAACGATTTGAGTTGTAAGAGCCAGAGGTAGGTCTCAGGCCAGATCAAGTGAGTGACAAAAGAACAGAAAAGTAGAAATAGTTGAGCTGTGTAAAGCAAAACTCTTGTTTCCTAGTGATGCATATTTGCTCTTATGTACAGGAAGCAGAAGAAAGCTGGATCAAGGGCTGATGGGAAAGCAGTCTCAGATTACCCATTCCATTGATTCAGGTCTGCACTGCTGTGCCCTGAGCAACAGAGGGACAATTTAAAAACACTTTCCCCTTAAACGACTTCAATGCTGTGCCACACACATATTAATATTGCAAAGGTGCAAAAAAGTGCATGCAGGTCAGCAAATTCTGATGAAGGGGCCAGGGAACGGTTTTGTTGAATACATTTTTCATTACTTTCAAGTGTGCTTTGCAAAACATAAAAAAGTCTATTTTAAAGTAAGCAGAAAAAATGAACATTAAAATGCATTTTAAAGATTTACACTGATAACAATAATAGTATGGAAATCCAGAGAATTCTACTAATGATAGACTTGATTTGAATGTAGTTTGATAAGCTGGTTTTGACAGCAACATGGGGTGTCTAGATTTTCAGCAAGATGTAATGAGGAAGGTCAAAAGACTCCTGCAGCCAGAATGTCTGTGTCCAGCTACTAAAAAAGGCTGTAGAGATCTGTAATGGTATGGACAGAAGTCCCATGGGAGTCATCTAGTGCAATGATTACTCTGCATGGCTGTACAACCTGCACAGGATTGTCTATTCACAAGACCAGGTGAACTCAGTCAAGCACTTCCTCTTATGCCCCATACACAGCCGCACACATTTATTAGTGGCTTTATAAATAGCACGAGGCAGTCAAATATCTTTCATAGATTTTCTTAAAGCCATTTAAATATTGGGCCTAAAATCAATGTGTATGAAATATATGTATGAAATTTTCTCATTAACAATAATTTGGCCCATATCTCACATTTTGTCATTCAATTTACAACTAATGTAAAAATAAGTCAATATCAAAAGTGATGCCTTTAATTTTCAGTCAGGCTACAATACTATTTTGCTTTATAGAACTGCTTTAAAAGACTTTTATAAAAATCTTAAAAAAATGGACAGGCTTTGAGGATCTGAGAAACTAGATAAACTCCAGGCAAAAATAGTGAACAAAGAAATACTTTGAAGAAGAAACTCTTGCCCTCTGGAGGCTATGTAATCCTGTGATATTTTTCATTATAGATACTGCGTGACCTAGAAATTTATTTGTATCAAAAAAGGATCATTGCTGTCTGTCTTTTGCCACATCATTGTCACATTTACCTTCATGGCAATTAAAATTAAAATTCCTCTTTTTAAAAGATCGAGTGGGTGAAAGAATGACATTCTTTTAAAGAATCAGTTTATGGTCTTTACACAGTGGGAGATAAACAGCTTGAAATCACTTTGACAGCGTATGTTACTCTATCACATACCACAGGGGATTTTAATTTCAACCTGTGAAATTGTAATTGCTTCTCTAGCCAGCACTGAGGAATTGTGGGTAACAGACATTATAAAATTCTTTCAGCATTGCTCTATATGATTTCCCCCTTTCTCTCTCTCTCTCTCTCTCTCTCTCTCTCTCTCTCTCTTTCCTAAAGCCTTATCTGCCAGTCTCTTTGCTTGAACAGTTTGTGTATTCCCTTCCAAATTCCCTTCTCTTGTTTTCTCTCTCTCTCTCTCTCTCTGTGTGTAGAAGCTGTAGTCTAGAGATGACACTAAATTAATTGGAGCTGTCAGGGGACTGTTTCTGAGCGGCACACACTAAGATGAATATCTCTTTAGGGTATGTTTCAACTTCCTCTCCTCCTCATCTTTATTTGTTGTGTGGTACTTTTTGTCTTTCTCCTCTCGCTGTGAGGAAGCTTCATAGATGACTTTAATTGTGTTTCATATGCAGGACCCCCTGCATGGAGACCTGTCAACAGACAACCCTACACACAGCCACAAGAGGAAAAAAGCAACAAATATAAAAGAGTTGAACAGTAGCTAATTAGCACTGATGATAATGATGAAGAACATGTCTGTCAGGGAGTCCCAGAGAGATCTTCTGAAGATGAGGCTAATGTTTACAGTGCTGTTGGTTTATAGCATCCTCTAAGGGGTCAAACTGAGGTTTAGATTAGAATAGCATCAATGACACGACTTTACTCATTAACACATTCCCACATGCACTATAACAGATATGGTTCTGTTAGTAAGAAAATCACATCTTGGTCAGTGATTACCAATTCAACACACATGACCCTAATCATGAGAAAAAAACAACAAAGTGAAAGTCAAAAATTTTACTAAAATTGAAATCAATTGCTTTGCTATAACATTTCCATGTGTGCATTTGGCAGACTTTTTTGCAGGACATACATTTTATTAGTTGGGATTTAAACCCACAACTTTTGCAGTGTTAATGCAATGCTCTACCAGATGAGCAACAGTAACAAAGTAAATTTTAACTTTTTAAATGTTTAAGTTTGCTTTACATTAATAACTTAATATCACATTACATTTTTACTTTGAATTTAAAAACATGACAGGAAGAAAATATTATTGCTGGATCAACCATTAGTTCCAGGATTCACAAACACCAGGCTCAACCTGTGTCACAAGATACTTGGTTACATCAAGTATCTTGCCTTACTGTTAGCTCAACTGGTAGAGGATTGTGTTAACGCCGCAAAGATTGTGGGTTCAATCCCAGGGGAAGGCAAGTCCTGATAAAAATGTGTACCTTGAATTGAAGTCACTTTGGAAAAAAGCATCTGCCAAATGAATAAAATGTAAAATGAATTAAACAACGGCTATGCAATGTAGGACAAAAGTAATTAGCTGGTTGGAGAGCAGAATAACCATCGGAATTTACATTCATTTCATTGCGTGTCCAATTATGCCTTAGTAACATCATTATGCCACTCCAAATAGTGTAACTTATCTTCAATTAGTCCAAGTTGTCGGTCATTAGGGTAGAATTAGATGGAGGGCTGAGTGCTGTGGGGCTGTATGTCACCGGTAATTAGATGGCTCACTTTCACAGTGGATACACAGGCCTTTGGTCTCAGGCTTAGCTGATTAGACCATGACATAGTGTCCTGGATCATGTGTCATCCCTCTGGTACTTAGCAGGGTCTCTTTAAGTGCCAGCTAACCTGTAAGCAAATGACACTTTTAGCAAAGGTAACAGTTTGTGAGACATCTATAGGAAAGTTATGTGTTGTGTTTAGCATGCAGCGTTGCAGGAAATAATATATGCGACAGTATATTACTTGGTCTCCACTGGCTTCAATAAGGATGATGGGTGGCAGGACTGTAGAGGAAACAAAAGACACAAGGGTTTAAGGAAGTGGCAATCCATGGTGTAATGAGAACTTGGGAAACCTTTGGCTGCAGTGCAACGATGTAAGTAAAACTATTTTTGTTTGACCAACAGGAATTTGAGAGGTTGTTGCTTGTGCTTAGAAACTTATTCATTTCTTATTTAACTTAATCAAATGTAGTGTGAACATGCAACAATTTAGGTGACCCAAAACATAAATTTAGGAAATGCAACATATATCTGTTTTAAAAATGCTTTAAAGATAATTAATCATTGATGAAATAACAAAACTTTTTTTTATTACATATTACATTCAATGAGACTGGAGCAATATCTATATAAGCACTGTGATGGATCAGATCATCAATATATTTGAGTTAAAAAGATAGAACCAATTTTAAATAATTATAATCAAGTTTCCATTTACTGCAGATTTCTGCTTTAAACACACATTCCAAACATCTTAAATGATTAATACCTCACAGAGAGAAAAATATTCAGTAATAAGGATTAAAGTAGTATAATTGCCTTGGGGTGTAATGTTATGTAAGCTAAAGTGTTTTCACCTAAAGTGTAAAATCACCTATTTTGCAAGTGTTGCGTTGACCAAGTGCAAGTGCAAGTTGACCCCAACTAAAATGAGATTATGACTAAATTTAGATTATGATCACATTTAATTATGAGCCAACCTTTCCCTTAAGTCTATTGTGGTACAGTTTATTTTGACATATAAGTTCCATATACAACATTTTATACAATGGTTTGCACACAGTTTTGTTGTTGTAAGAATTGAAAATGTTCCAAACATATGTCTACAATTACCCTCCACTCATATGTATGCACCTGTCATTATTTCTCTCAATTATCTATTCGTTGTACATCGTCCTGCTGTGTAAAGGCTCCCTAATAAGACTGGGAATCAGCGATTGCAATTGTGTTGTTTTGAAGTGTTTGTGTTAAAGGTCCTAGTGCTCAGAGGAAGTCCAAGTGATGGAACAATTTTCCCACTGTCATCACTGTGCAAAAACATGGAAATAGATGCTGTTCCATTATAAACACAAGAGATTCCAGCATCTTAATTAATCTACACTACCACCACATCCATTCCCAGGTCACTGCATTTAAAATGAGAACAAGCCAAACAAATGAACGAAGCTTGAACAATGTTTCAGTGGCATAAAGGTTAGAGTGAGTGTGAAGGCATTCATGACTATTGACAGATGTCCACTTATAGTCAAAATGTTCCGCTGCGGATTTGTCTGTCCAGATTAAAGGTTATTTTTGACATGGCAGTTCAAAACCTTATTGAATATATAATTAATAATTACCCTTAAGTCAGTAGCAGTCAGAGGAAAACGACCATGAAGATGGTCGAAGATTATATTCCTATCATGTACAGTACATACATAGTGATGCACTGCAGTTGCATTGGTTTTGAAAGGCATTTTTCTCATTTTTGAGCAGTTTTGCCAAAATTTGTATTGGAATGTAACTGAAGCCTGGTTTAGAAGTCACTAAATGTCAACAAATTATATCAGTTATTTCACAGTGATTTAGTCACTAAATCTAGCAACAAAGTCAAACAAAGTTGGCAAGACTGAGCATTAAAATGATTCAGCTGGTGTCTTGGGGGGCTTCTGTCCTGAAATGTTCAGCTCTATCCCTAATCAAACACTGTCTCTAATTTTCAAGTAATCCAAAATACTTGAAATTAGCTTGCTCAGGAGTGTTTAATCAGCACCGGAGTTAAAGGCAGGGCAGTGGACCTCTGGGACCTGTTCTAATGGTTGAGTCTTTCATTGAAACATAAAATAATTGCCAATATGATTTACATAGAGAGACACTTAAAAGTATTGTTAAGTGATAAAACAGCAAATTTTTCTCATGCATAGGTGTGCAATCACCTCGAGAATGAGGTTATAAGCAACTATGTTGACAGACTAAAC
>JBAJNP010006331.1:0-10945 GCA_036877545.1 Yasuhikotakia modesta | reverse complement strand
CCCCCCACTGTATAAATACTCTTAATTGTTCAAACGCATAAGCCAAAACACAAGCAATGCTAAAGAACTCAACAGAAGTGCTGGCTGTCACAATGGTTCCTGGTTTCCCAGAATGCATTGCAAGAGAGGAGTGTGCACGGATTAGATAAAGCAAGACTCTAAGATCCAAGACACAAGGGCCACCCAACTGAGAGACTGGATGGAAAACATGCTCATGAAAACCATTACCAAGTAATTTCCCTGGATTTTTTCATACTGTGTTGAATAAACAATGCAAGACACAGCAATACTTCATGGAAAAGTGAAAAATGTAGTTTGGTGAATTCAATAATGTGATTTAACAAAAAAGTATTAGATATCCTATCCACATCATGACTTCTATTTCCAACAATGTTTATAGTTTTTATGTCTTTGCTGAAAAAAGGGTTTCTTTGATTCAAACTAATAAAGTCTGTGTCTCTTAGAATTTCATTTGGAGTTACTGATGCTAACAGAGAGAACATTGTGTGGAAAACAGAGACATGATTCAGGGTGGGAGTGAAGCGTTCAAACCCTATTTACGTGAGTCAATTGTGTATCAAACCCACAAGATTCTCACTTCCTCATTACAACAGTTACAGGATGTTGTTGCTGTCAGAAAAGCAATTGTGCTCCATTAGCGTGGTTTTGTCAACCTGTTGGCGATTGTAGCATATTTATTAATGGGTGTACAAAAGTATTTTGTTGCCTGCTTTTAGCTGATTAAATGTAAAAACTCCAATGACTTCATAAAGAACAATATCGCACATAAGACACTTCTAAAAAATGCACACAGCTCTGTTTATAAGCAGAAAATCCCTCAGGCTAAACTGATAGGTGCTCTCCTTACAATGTTATTTAAGGGAATGAACTTTCAACACCTCCAATAAGCCAGTGATTTGGCGGCATTCATGCACAGAATTGTGGGTCATCCCAAGAGTGGCGCTACTTTTCAAAGGCTCCCGCCTAATGGTTTATGCATACACTTGTGCATTTTAACAGTGGTAATATAGCTATAGTTGCCCTCTCTGTCATCTTGTAGCTGAGCAATTCCCATTTGGTTTTGTTTACTGTGAACAAATAGCAGCTTGATATTCACACACATGACAGCATTATCCTGCCAATCAGAATTCATTGTCAAGGTTTACTTTTAAAAAATAAAAAGATCATTTGTGGGGCTGACAATTAAACAGATCACTCTGCCTGCAGAATTAAACAAAAGACCTCCTTTCCCAGAAGCATGCAGAAGTTGTGGCATGCACTATGGGAAAAATGTTATATTAATCAACATTGTGCATGAAGGTCTTTAATATGAAGTGCCTTCATTCA
The DNA here is from genome assembly GCA_036877545.1 of Yasuhikotakia modesta. Lineage (NCBI taxonomy): Eukaryota > Metazoa > Chordata > Actinopteri > Cypriniformes > Botiidae > Yasuhikotakia > Yasuhikotakia modesta. The sequence continues at coordinate 9,598 of JBAJNP010006331.1, read as the reverse complement.
GAATCTGCCATGTGACAGAAAACAGAAATATATCTGACATTGGTCACTATTACTGCCTGTTGTAGATTGGAATACAAGAATTTGATCTCAGTAATATGGCTCAGTAGTATATCAGGCTATGCTGTATGTTTGCATTCATTGTCTATGGTGGAGAACTGTGACCGATGAAGTTTCATTGCACCGGCGGATTTGGTTTGACATTTCATACTTCACCTCATCTATCTACTATCTACCGATGCACCTTCTGTTCATTGTGTATATACTTATATTGTTAGGTTTGTTTAAATGTAAAGCATTTAAATGTGTACATCAGGCTTATGCAGAGTACACATTTAACCTACAGCAACATTGTAGTTTAATTAAACAAAATACACTAGACAGCTGTGATCTATGATTAACAATTGCAATTTAAAGGGATACATATTGAGAACAAATGGGTGGTGTAGTTTTCCTAAAAACTCTATGAATAAAAGGCTCTCTGTCTTTGATGGTTGTCTCCACACTTCAGACAACATGCTGGCTACTGCAGTCTTATCACATTGGCCGGTTAGCACTCTCTGAGCAGGCAAGACTTTCTCCAGGGAGCTTTTGGAGAGGCCTGCTCCCTTCATGCCAAGCACACACCAGGAGTGTCGACTAAATCCCTGTGGACTGACGTCAACTCTGCTAAAGCTTCAGCCTGCACTAAAAATGTGCTCAGGGGCCCCCTGCTTGCTAGGTTCTACATTTTATGTTTCTCTGTGTGCTCATTCAGACAGCGCTGACTCCAAAATGCTCACACAAATTTCTCAGCTGCCTCCACCCAGCCCTTCCTTACCCAAAGCTGTGAATAAAACGGCAGAGAGGGAAGTTTCATGAAGCCATCAGAAGGATGCTAGGCCGAAAATCTGTGTGCTGCCGAGGGGCTTAGCGTGGATGAAATGTTACAAGCTTATTTGGGATGTTTTTTCAAAGCCTCTGTAAAACACTGCTGTGTTGGGGAACAGAATAAACATCATAAAACAAAGACACTTCTGTGGCAAGGAAAACTGTCAGCATCATTATTTGTATACTGTACATTTGACCATAAAGACGTGCGCACTGAGGACATTTATAAGCGAACATATGGGAAACAAAGAAAATTAAAAGGATGTGGAAATATTTAGAATCGCTTTCCACAATATGGCATAATATTTACAGTCACTATACTGTATACATGTAATATTTGGGCTCAAGACTCCAATATCTATAACTTTCATTATACACTTCATTCGTCATGTCAACAAGAATGTTACATTTCCAATTAATCTGAGATACAAGAACATAGACTACAACAAACACTGCCACTGATTATATGTGGTTCACGCACACATTTTGGTTGAGGTCATACTGAGGTAATAAACACTGCAAAAAATATTAACTGGCTGACCTCCCATTGCCAAAATCCCAGTGAAAAACATTCCAGAAATATTACCCAGGAGACAGTGCTAAGTGTGTGCTGTTTCATTTATTAGATCTGCTTTATCCTGTGAACAAAGAAGGGAAGAGTCTGTTGCTCCGAGCACAAACCCAGCAGCGAGACACCTGTGTTTTAAAATGAATGACTGCTGCGTTTGAAAATGAACAGAAATCCAAAGACGCTTTCAAGCTGTCCTTGTACAGAGGCTTTGATATCTAAAAACAACAAAAAGTACTGGACCAAAAAGCCTTTTTAAAATATTTCAATGCATACCATCAATAGAAAAACATTACTTAATATAAATAACAAAACAAACTAAGTCTTTAATCAGTAGTTAAAAATGAAACTGCCTTATTTACTTTATTTGAATCTAAAACACTTGACATTAATATGCAAATATGCAAGCTTTGGTTTGTGGAGTCCTCGGGCAATTGCACTCTTTAAGGCCTTGTTCGGTGCATTAGGGTGAATTTCTGTCAGTGTCAGTAGAACTTTTCAATCACTAAAGCCATTATAATAACTGCTAAAGCCAGTCCAAATTAAAGCAGTTTGAGTCTGTCATCCATGAATCTCCATGAAGATCCCATGCGCATAGAGGAATCCACTGGGGCATGGATGCCATTCTGATGGACTGTCTTCAACTCCTGTAAGAGAGAAGAGAATTAAACACAAGACCTGAAATAACCCAATTGTCCTTGTGTAAATAGAAAGGAAGTGGAAAATATCAGGAATTGTTTGGCACCCATTGGCATCAACATGTATTTGGTATCCAAAGAGCATCTGTATTGAATTGTATTGTGTAAACTGTATTTACGCATTGCATTCCAATGCGTCTTGTATTTATGTTTTACATTTTATTTGGATCACCTCTGAAAGTGGTTCCAGTGGTTCATCCCAAAGTGTCTTGAGTTCATTTCCACTTGACCTTTTACATACTAAAATGTGATTTGATTACTGATCTGATAATTGAAAACACATTGAAATGGCAGGTGAAAAAGGGGCCTTGGCTTTATGGGTTGACCCACATGCATTATACAAGCAACCTTTGTGTTAGTGGACCAGATTGTTCAGGCTACCTGCTGACGTTTGTGTGGGGATATTGTTAAGCATGTTAAAGCTCGGCTCTGGTCTTTACTCATGCAAACTTGATGATACAATAGCTTTATTCTCTTCTTTCAGCTGTCATTTTGTGCCATTGAAATCAAAGAAAAGCACCTGTGCACAACATTAATCACAGGTGGATCATAAGACAGCCTCCATATGTAAATGTGCTGTTAGATACAAATTGTGTTTAAAAGACTAACTCACAAATATTAATGGAATATAATTTATTATATATAATAAATTATTATATTAATAAATTAAAATTGAAAATAAATGTGACTGCCAAGCTACAACAAAGCATTGTAAATGTATCCATACTTTAACAACTGATACGTTTTATGCACTAAATGGAGTTAAACTGACACAATCACTAGACCGTGAGAAATCTAAGCTATCAATCTTAAAAACCAACAGTGCACGGATGGACACTGACCAGCAGATACTGTGTTTTGATACGAGCCAGTGTGCACAGTAGAGTCCAGATGTCATCCATCAACATCAACATGACAGGGCAATGATAGAGGGCAGTTAGGAACTAAAATGGCCAGAGATTTAAGACTGACTTGCACATCAAAGTCTCAAAGGGTAAAATGGTTGTAATTGTAAGTCCTGTCCTCTCTAATGTGTTATAACATTAAAGGTTCATCTATAATGGACACTGTAATGGAGACATGTCTCCCCTCAGAACAGACCTGACAGCTGACCCAATAATTTGTTCATTTCTGCAGAGGGGGTGATATATCCCTGCTATTAAATATAAACCCTCAATCTGAATGGCTATTTCATTTTAATATTTCCCGGCGCCATAGTGGTAATAGCCATCTGGTTGTAATGCAGATATGCATTATGAGATTGAAATCCATTGCCATTGTGTGGTTTTAGAAAGTAGAAGTTGGATGGCAATCTTTTGGCCAAGACAGGAAATGTTCATTATCAACCATCTTTAGTGTCTCCTGGACATTAAATGTCATAACTGAGAGTGTGTGCTTTAGTTTGAACCTTTATTGATGTCAATGGTTCTTTCAAATAACAACGAGGATGTTTATTTGAAAAACCAGGTGGGTATGCTGCAACTTTATTTTACAGGGATTATCAATATGTCACTAGTTTGTCTGCCTCTTGTTTCCCTCTTAAATCACTGAATGAACTTTCATGACAATGAAAATAGGCCTCTATAAATAGGCTTATCTGAGACGTTTATATAAATTGGCTGGTCCCTAATCCTATGCCTCCTCAAAACTGAAGGCTCCTCAAAAATTTGTCTTGATCAGACACAGCACAAAGAATAATAGGGCGACTTGTGAAATGCATGGTGGGACATAGTCCCATGTAGCCAGACTTTTTACAATTTGTATAACACATTTGTTTCAACAATCACAAAATTATACAGTAAGAGATTATAAAATAAACTTCTAACCGACTAAAATTCTAGTTATAGTTTGTCTTTGTGGTTTAGGGTCAATGCAAAATCAAAAAGAGTTGGTAAGTTGACAATCCTGTCAAATTCTGTTATTAGTTCTATATTATTTGTCCTCTAAATATTGCATATTATATTGTTGTTTCCAGATTATTACTAAAAAAGGTGCATCTCACTTGAAACCTTAAGTGTAACTTAATGACATGCTTTAAAGAAATCATAGACAGATAGAGAGGCCTTTAGTGAGCATACAGGTCATTTAAACATACACGACATATGACATTTGTCATACACGTGGGTGGTAGGAGTGGCAGGTATCACAGTCCTTTTAGTGACATCCGTGTGTATCAGTGTGAATCAGGACACAGGTGTGATTTCCAGATGGTGTCTTCCTCTGTCAATGCTGTATGTTTGTGAATGGAAAATTTTGTCACGGTATTAAAAGAGTGGAATCATGTTGCAGAACCTCCACCCACAAACGTCCTGCATGATTCACTATGCCCTATTCAAGCACCACCTCACCTCTGGGATCATATCCCACAATTCTTGATCCTTGGGCTATCATGGGAGCAGCTGGAGCCATTCAGTGCATTCTCCTTTGACTCCCACACAACTGTAACATGCTTGGCTATGTTTGAATTGTAGATCTGTTTGCGGCTACAGTAAAAGAGAGAAGCTGTCCTGCTAACATGATATAGCAGCTAAAAGCTTTTTGAAACCATACAATCTACACTGAGACATTCTAAAGCAGCCCGTTGACAAAACCAGACTTTTTGTGTTGCTGAAATGTTAAGAAAGCACGCCCAGGGCTGATCAATTTCTGAGCTGTGTTAGCAATATTGTACTGGACACCAATTCAAAGACATAAGAAAAGAACCTAAACTGTTTTGTAATGAAAAACCTCACAAGAAAAACAAAGTAGGAACAAATTAATTGTGAAATGTTTTCCTGGTGCAACTATTTCTTGGTGGTTTGTATCAAGCATGCATTCCAACATCAGCGATACTACAACAGAACCCTGGGGGTCTCCCATGATGAATAATATAATCCAAGGCCCGCTCTGCTCAAAGAAATGTCTGAAGTCAACATGAGGTTAGACTTCAATAATGTAAAGCACCTCAGAGTTTCTGACTGCACTAGGGGAGAACAGAGAGGAACTGGTTGGAACGTATTAAAACTTTCAGCTGTGTGGAGAATGCCTTTGTACTGTTCAGGTTCTTTGAAAAAATATTCAATGCAATTACTTCCCATCCATATCTCGGGCAGGCCATCGGGAGCTTTGGATAAATGTGGGTGGAGACTTATTGAATATTATCTTCTTGGCACTGGAGATTGGAGCTCCATTTATCTGCTGATGCTGCAAATCCTCCTTTCAACTTTTTATCAGATAATCTGCTTTTGTATATAAGAGGCAAATCAGGAGACTGTATTTTAGTATCATTTACCTGTGTACAGCAGGGGCTAATGGTATAGCTGGTCCTCCCACCAGGCAGACTCGTGTTTTGTTAACAACTAAGGGTAAATACAATAAGGTAGTAAAATGACATCCTTTACAAGACTAGAACAATATACACATTTCTGAGTGAAGTGTAGTCTTTAGTTTACATGATGGCCAGAGAACTGTTTTTGCTAAAACAATATCAGCAAGTTCTGCCTAAAACATTAAACAGACAAACTATTAGGATAACAAAGTACTTGGGGATTAACAAGTAATTTCTGCACCTCATTAACTACATTAACATCAAACTACATTAACATTCTACAATCCATTTAAAAATGTAGATATTCTCATTGAATACCTGTTGTGTCACCTCTGTGAAGTCTAAGAAACAAATCATTAATGCACACACACTTGCTTAAGCAAAGAGATCTGGGGTTAAAAGACTATTTCTTTCTTCTCTCTCTCCTTATCCCCCCAATACTCTAGCCGTCTGCCACTTTCTCCTCTTTTGATGAATGTCAGTTAGAGTGACCGCTAGTGCGTGCTGTGTCCAGACATTGCATTGATCCATGTCTGTGTCATTCTCACACACACACAGAAATCAAATCAGTGGTTGTCGATAGACTGTGGGGGCTCAGACTGAGGTGCTGCAGTTAGAGGAGGTGAGGAGGCTCAAGGGCACAGATACTCGGACACAGATAATCCACACACACACACACACACAAGCACACACACCACAGATCTGGCTACATTTACTGAGGTGCTATGTGGCAAGGTTTGGGCACAGCTGAACGAAATACATACTGTCAACATCCAAACAGTGATTTACGCTGAATTCAGAAACTATGATTTTTGTTGACAGAGAGGGAAAAAGAACTGAACTTTTATCGACGTGTAGTACAGAGAGAGGGTAAAAAATGTGAATAGATGTGAATGTGGGGAATTGAAGTACTCCGTGACTGGTGTTGTCTGCATAAGCATCATGGCTTAATAGGCCACATAAACACTAACTCCAAGTCCTGCAATGCTAAACTGCTAATAAAACCTGTTAACCAACAAAGCAAACTACCCAAAACCATATAAAAACACAAAAATGATTTTAAAATTCCATTGAAAAAACTAAAAAAAGTTGAATCCACAGCTGTAATATAATTATGCAACTATAATCCAAATTCAATGCAGATCAGCAATGCAAAAAGAGTGTGCAAAACAATGAGCAAATGTTGTACATTAGCCCAGAGGCTGGCTGATAGGATCTCAGCATCAAAGAGGATAATTCTGAAGGACCACAATGTGATTACAATGTTAAAACCTAAATATGCATACAAATTGTCATAAATACAAAAACTTGTCTTACATACTCTTGATTTAAATAAGATTAGGGTATTTTAGCATAAACTGCTGCTACAGAAACCCCATGGAATATTATCTCTCTGATCTTTCATTTTAACGTGTTGAAAAAAAGAAACAGTGAAGCTGATGGCAATGAGAGATTGCATGGAATGTATTATCACTCCACTGAAGTTACACAACAGACATCCAATGAGCTTTCATCAGGGTAATCGATCTGCTCTAAGCATCGATCAAGAGGCTGAAATTGCACCTCTATCACTCAAAGTCCTCAATGACCAAAGCATGTGTACAACAGGGCATAAACAGTTTAGATTTCTTTCCACAATGGGTGAAGACATTTTAAATTCATCAGCAAACTAGTACACAATCAATAATGCGAGAAAATGCAGAGACTGTCATTTGACTTGCTGTCACACACATGGTCATTTATATGATATCCTGTATACTGTATCTATAGCCAGTCAATCTCTTATCAGGTCCAGGGGTTAATTCACCAGAGAACCCAGTTCATGAACAGACACTTGTTAAGTACAGATGGACGTCACAAGCTTAATGGGTAGTTCTGCAATGACCTCATAAAAGATACTGTTTTATGACTGTAAGAGACTAATTAGTGTGTCTACATATCAGTTTTTTTAAGATATTTTAAATAGTTTAAGATATTTTAAGCTATTGGAAATGTAAGAATAAGAGACAGGTTTTCATATTATGAATGCATAGTTCCAGTCATGGATGCTGATTGGTCAATATATTACTGTGCTTACTGCTACATTACCACAAATGTATTTTTCAAGACTTACAATAAGATTTTTGTCCATTGTTTCATACAAAAGCATGTAAATTCAGTGATAAAAGTGTGTGAAATGCCAAAAGTAATTGTAATATTTCTACAAAAAATACAATTGTTTGTAATATAGTCATTTCTATATTTAGATAAATAGATAAAATATATATTTAAATAAATACAATTATTATAAAGATTATGTATGAACAGAATGGCTGTGATTAACAGAAATGCAATAACCTAAAAGCAATGCTAGAATAATGTGTTGATAAGGCTTGTTATTCATTCAGCTATTCAGATAAAACTGTGGTTTGGTCATATAATGCACATTATATGATAGTTCATGTTTGTAAAAATAAAGCTGTATGTTCTTGCATGAACAACAGGAGTGTTTTTAAGCCCCCAGAAGTTTCCGAACAACAGTACCTCAACAAAATAAACTAACGAAACATATACCTAATTAACTATGACACATATGTAGAGACCATGTACAGGGTGAACCAGTAGTAGGACACAGAACACATTTATATACATCAAAGAAACTGCCAGTCTGGAGCCAGTCTAGACAGAAAACACTTGGCCAGCAAACTCTTAAGATGATGTAAAGGCCAGCAATCCCAAAATGCCACAGGAAAAAAGCCATTGGAGAAAAACACACACAGGCAAAGGTACCTGATAACACACACACACTAAGATAGGGACAGTTTGGTACTATTAAGCACTGCGGTACTTTAATTCCCAGTTCCAGGTGTTCAGGGAGCTGTTTTGAATTATGAAGGCATTATCAGCGCATGAATTAATGCAGAGCCGAGGCAACGGGGGGCGCTCCGTAAGACACTCCATAATGGCACCTTCATTTTTCACCGTGGCATGTTGTTGACATACATAACACACTGTGATTATTGTGTTTCAGTTGCATGGAAAGTAGAAAAGTGAGACAAGATGGGAAAATACAAAGATGAGAACAAAAGAGAGGCACAGGACAACACCGAAAAAGCACATGATAAAAATTTTAGAGATAATCTTACAGATGAGACAAGATGAGAATAGGTAAGATAACAGAAAACAAACAGGTGTTGTGGGGTTGTGTGAGGTGGCCATTGGTGGTGTGTGCATGTGTAATCAGTTTCCACACAGACTGTGAAACAAGCAGGAGTTCACATACCAACAACGTATTTTAAGTCTCTCTCACACACACACACACACACAAACAGCCCTATGTTTGTCAACAGATTCTAATGACATCAGAGTGTTGATAAACAGAGTACAAAGAAGCTCTATACTATAAATAAATGTCAAAAGAAAACACACAGAAAAATCATCTTTCATACCACAAATGAAACTAAATCTTTTTCTAAAGGACAATTTCTTTATATACAATTACCATACTCCAACCATATTACTTAAACAATCTTTTGAAGTAAAACATGGCATGTACTTGTAGCGTGTGGTCCTGAGGCCACATCGGGGTCAGGAGCCATCTGGTTTGCAACAGCTTCAGATATGACTTAGAAGATGGGGGGAAGTAACCATGTCCCCAGCAGGGGGCCAAGGGTCCCAGTAAACCATGCCATCCCCAGAGATCTTATCAGCTCCTTCAGCCTGTTGCTGGTTGTAAAACTGGCAACAGGACAGAAACCTGTGTTTTCTTAAGGCTCTTAGCCCTCCATAGCCCTTTCTGGCTGATCGTAAATAGGGATCGTTTGGACACACTCCCCAGCTTCAAAAGAATTCCATTAGGAAACCTGAGATCTTTGGGTAGGGAACATTTGCAGGAGAGCAAGATGTTTAACAAAGCCCTCAGTGAAGACCCCTCATATCTAAGTCATATCAATAAATAAGCTGTCCTAAATGTATATATGTATAATTTTGTTGCATGCTTGTGTAGCGTGTCAGCCGGTTTAGAAAGCGTTGTTTAAAACACTATCTTCCGCTGAAACGAGGGAATCTGAGCTTTCGCTCAAAGGTAATAATAAGTATAATTAACTGTAATCAATTATACAAATTACGTAGTATGTACATGTATAGATGTTCTATCTGATCAAGCAGAACTAATAATAA
>JBAJNP010006330.1:0-25899 GCA_036877545.1 Yasuhikotakia modesta | reverse complement strand
GTCTGTTTTTAAGCATCTGTCGAGCCCAGAAGACCGAGACACAAGCGGGTTCTGTTGTTTTCTATAGACTTTAATTGTGATGCAGAACAGCTGCTGACGGAACATGGAGTCACTGCTAAAAGCATTAAACACCAAACACAGATTCTTGTTATAGAAATATGAACAATGTGCAAATGGTGAAAACAAGTCAATCATCTCATGCAATTTTGCCTTGTTTGTTTTCATCAGATATTTGAAAATGCTTTTAATATACCAATAAGAGAGATTGGGTTTATTATAAGCGAAAAGGCCCAGCTGAGAGGCATCGGACAGACAGATGAACATGAGTCAGGGCGGACTGTTCCTGAGAGAACGATGCTCTTCCTGCTGGGAATTTGTCAGACGTGAGGCTGAAAATATGCATGTTGCTGGGCTCTGGAAAACAGATGCAAAACTCCTCGCTAACAACTATAACACCAAAAACTGCGCAACAGTCACATGAAGACTGACATCACATTGCTTTTTTGTCTTGTTTTCTAATTTAATTTCCTTTAAACAAGATCCTTTTTATTTTAACCTTAAACCTTTTAGTCTTTTTTTCTTTAATGAAGCTTCAACCATTTGCCCACAAAAAATATTGTTAGGAACATGATTTTATTGCTATGGTTTGTACATAATGGACCAAATAATTTGTGTATTTAGAATTAATTGGTGGGTGAATAATGAATGTAACATTTGTTTAATGTATTTATCTGAAAAGAATGTTTTTTTTAAACTGCTTACTTCTGTCCAAAATCATTTGTGCCCACAGAAACTCATATGATGCGGGGGAATAAAAACACACTTAATGAAAACCTACTTGAGGACATTTCTTCTATCGTATTTGTACGTTTATAAAGAAATACACAGGCTTTTCATTAAAGTCTTCCTGAGGGCTGTAACCGCGAACCGTGAGTCAGTTTCTCCTTCTGTTCCACTCGTGTGTCAAACGCCTGTAGAAACAGATCATGGAGCATCATTCATCTGACGGATGAAATATTCAATACCTCAGAGGCAGCAGTCTGGACATCAAATAATGTCTTTATATTTGTGCCAATCAACACCAAATCCATTGTATTGTTTAGAAACATTGATAGAATCTATATTTTGTAGTAATTGTTATAGTTATTCTGAGCACATGGTTCCTCTGAGCTCACCAGCCTGAAGTTCCATAAACAGACTAAAAACTAACACAACATGTAATGTGTTATAGAGAGAGAGGTTTTTTAGAAACGGCTGCAGTGTTCAGAGGGGATGAGAGCAGAAGGACGTGGACGTCAGTCAGCTTCCTGTGTGTGTCACACCTCAGCTGAAGAGGGCAGACCTGCAGGAATAGCTTAAAAATGCAACAACACAAAGTTACAAAAGACACTTGATGATGTTAAGAAACATATTATTAAGAAACATATACACAAACATAAGGGGGTGTGCACTAGCACAAGAGTTCACCGAAGCGTGTGAGTGAATGTGAATTAGTTAGAACACAGAATAAAGTTCTAAAGGCTTCTATGTGAAAAACACAAACATGTTCTGCCAGAAATGGAAACAAGGAGAATGAGAGGACTGGAGGCAATGAGAGAAGTTTGTGGAGGGTCTGTCCCCGGCGGTGCCTGAATACAGAGAATATCTCCAGAGATTCTCCTGCAGTCTTCCATCATTCACCACAAATGAAACAAAAAAAAACTGGATAAAACATCCCTTTTGTTTATATTTAGCGCTTTTGTTTGCAACAGGTTCATATTGTAATAATTTAAACATTTTCATTCAAATAATAATTTATTTATTTACCAATGCACATTGTAATGCTAATAACATTCTCCTTTGTGTTATGCAAATAGAATTTTTAAGCTAAACAAAATCAGATTTGAAAGATAAAATACAGTAAGACGTACAACAGCAGTCAGGGTCTGTATGTTAACTGGTTATCAGATGACAGATGCGTACATTTGCTGACAGTAGAACTGATGGGGAGCTGAATGATGACAGATTCATGACAACATGTCTAGCTCCACATCACCCACCCACGCCCAAAAGGTGCCAAGCTTTGCACCTCATCTCTTCTCTCCTTTGCTGTTTCTTGGAAGCATTTTGGCACTTCTTTACCACAGACTCTGGCGGCGGATCGCTCGCTGTTCTCGTCACTTTATTCTCACAGGAAGGTGTCATGGTTCCCATCGACGCTTTGACAGGCTTTGCCATTAGACGGGGGTGTGATCGGGGCGAGATCCAGTCAGAGGTGGTAATTAATGTACCAGTGCAAGTTATTTATACTGTAATGTGTGGAGCCGTTTCATCAGTCATTTACAGCACTGGATCGGTAGCCGTGGATACGAGCGGGAGACACACACGCCAGCTGTGGAAACGGGAGCATTTTCTTGTTAATTACCCGCTAGATAGCTGTATGTTAGCAGCACCAGGCCTTAACTAACCATAACTGACCCCTAAACCAGAGGAGATAATAGGGCCAAGACTGGGTTGATATGAAAGCCTCTAACCCAGACTTAGGCTTTGGTTGATGTGGTTGTGATGTAGTTACAGCATCAACCTGCAGGGGCTCACTGGCAACTTCTAACCAGCCAAAACAGACACCCAGCTAACATGCAATGCTCTGAGAGTGTTAGCTAATGTTCTCTAAACATTTTTTCACAGTTACGGTAATATAACTTTTTTATGTTTTAAATAAAATATTACAAGTGTCATTCTTAGTTAGTGGAATGTTTTAAAGACATTACAGAGTTATTTGTATATATTTATACATTGTTTGTATATATTTACACAAAACAAAGCAATAATGCCAAAACAGTGTCTAAAAAACTGAATGTTTTGAACAATCCTAGAACTTTCAAAATAACATTTTTCTTAATAGGAACATGTTAGAATACAAAAATAGAATACAACCTAAAATTGCTGGTTGGTTAGTAAGTTAAGCCGGGCTGTTGATGCACATTTAAACTAAACAGGGTGCATGAGTTTTATGGGGGAGAGATCGATTGGAATGTGAGTGTAAACTCCTGTGTCTGTGAAATCTCACCTCATTGACTTCTGTTGAGTGTTCAGTGACGTATCAGAGAGCTCTTCTGCTTTGAGGCTGGATGTTACGCATTTTCCTGTCACAGTAAATTACAGAGCACAGAAAAGCTGCAGTAGAACAGTTTTACAAGGCCCTGCCCTCATAAGTGCATCAAGATTAAAGCCGTGACATATAACCTTAAACCTAACCTTTGGTTTAACATCAATGACATGAATAATGCACAGACTAAAGTTAACAGCAGTTAAAGACATCAGCTCAGTTAATGTAGCTGATGAATAAAACTAATGGCACTGAAGACACCTTCAGTGTATGTAAAAATGTCTTGATAATGAATCGACTGCATTTGAGTAACACATGCTTTGTGAGTTTTTGTTGTCTGTGAGAATCACGTCTGTGGGCAATAATTACCCCTAAATACTCTATAAGTTAATTTGTCACACCCCTCAGTAATTCTTTACAGAATTCCATCTTTCCATTGGAATGCTGTTGTTTACTAAACGGCCTCAGTTTTGCTTTGTCTCCCTGTGATCTGCATTAGCTGTGAGGCTCGAACCCTCTGTTACCAGCCTGCTACTGATGGCATTTATCGCAGGAGTAGCCCGGGGACCCGTGCGCAGCATGTTAAGCACTGCAATCTGCAGCAGTAATGCGATCTTGAAACTCCAAACTTCTGCACTGCTGGATTCAATGAGCTGCTGAGATGAAAAGTGAAACGTCTCTGCCAGACATGTGACTTTATTTTCCCTGATAGTTTTAATGTCTCCTCTCTGAAAATGAGCTCGCGTTTAATTGCTCCTGCAGGAGGAGAACTCAATCTCATCTGCAGTAGCGGTAAAGATATGATGGATTTCCTGCGAGCTGCGAGTTCCTCTCTGATGCGAGTACATGGTGTTAAATGTGCAAGAATAATTCAGAAAACATCATTAGCTCACAGTCAACAATCACAGCTTTTCCTGTTTTAAAGCAGCGGCCTGAGAAATTGAGCACTGAAGGAAGAGCCTAGCCAACAGTTTTAGGTTGTAAGAACATTTCTGTAACATTTCCATTAGGTAACAAAAATGTTATTTTGAGAGTTCTAGGAACATTTAAGACGTCAGGCTATTAAACATTGTATTAATGTTATTTTTGAGAACATTATTCAAGTTTTAACATTTTTAATATTCCACTGACAACCTTAGACTATCAAATTTAAAATACATATCACAAAGCATTAACCATGTGTTAAGCTTCAGAAAAGACACACAAGCGCCACAGATCTTAGGACTGGGTGAGGGTTTTGCTGTACTGTACCTTTAAAACTGGTCCAAACTGAAGACGCAGCATCTGAAGGGCTGGAGATACGTCTCGGATCCTGCTGAGGTAATCCATAAAAACCTGCTCTGTGTAAGAGCTCAGCTGCGGTCTGTGGGCTTATTTATCTGCATCTCATTATTTTTATAATCCTGTCCTATTCTGGGACCAGTGGCTCATCCTGCATTAGATCAGTGTGGGTCACCTGACAGCAGGCAACTCAGAAACACAGAAACACTTCTTCTGAACTTTTATGAGGTGAGGTCACCATGAGGTCAGAGCATTCCTTCTGTGGATGTCCTGGGGTCGTGCATCGTGGGCAGTGTTAGCTACTGCTATGTTGGATGAACCCTAACACTCTGGAAAATCTGTGACATTGAAACCTTATGATAAAAAGCATTTGTTTCATGGGGTCGCGGCGGTTTAGGGAGCTAATAGCACTGACTTATTTGGCATTGAAAGAGGTGGGGAAGCCCATTCTGTGAGAACAAAAGCAGGCGGGATGCAGCCAAACGGACACGTTTCTGCTTTCTCCATGTTTGGACAGGCAGGCAACTTCTCTTCCTGTTAGCTCCTGAGTGGACCTAAAAATCAAACAAACTCTTGTTCATTTATAGTTTTCCTCTCCACTTCAAAACTAAGAATTAATATTAAATACACAATAAAGACAAACTTAGAGAATGTGTCTGTTTCACTTAATTGAAGGATTCAGAGTGAACTCATATCAGTCAATGCCAAGCTCTCCCTGTGTGATAAAAAGCTCCATCATATATCACACAGCGGCAGAGAGACTGAGTGAGACAGTGTTGTTTTGTTTTGAATGCCAATTACAGGCTAAAATAATGAGACAGTGAGCGGACTGCCAGTCTCTGTGTTTAAAGTCCAGATGACGCTTTCACAAAGATCCATTGTTAGAGACGTTGGGATAAATCTGCCTGACTAATTTAAAACACTCTTTTAGCAAGAGCTTGTAATATTCTTTGTCTGTAACAATGCAATCTAACCACAAGAAATCACTGTTTCAAAACAGAATTATGTCAGATGATATTTGTATTCAGATACTGAGAGACTTATTTCAGGTTTGTTCATTTCTGTTGATTGTTATCTACTCCTCTAACAGGTAACGTTCTCAGAATCTTAGCAAACATTACCCAAAGTTTTTAAAATTATACATCATATATCAAAAAAATCATTTTTAAGCTGTTGTGGAACAATTTAAAAAGCAGCATTTTTGTAACTTGATGGAAACGATGGAAATCATGATAGTTTTGCATTACAATTAACATTTAAATTAAATAAATACATTAAATTGATGAAATATGATGATATGACTGACTATAAAAATCGAATCAACACTGGAATAACATAATAAAATAAAATTGACAGCTTTATGTTTGGTGGAATATAAACAGAAGCTCATTTATCCGAATCTTCCAAATAACTTTCACAACACAGTCAAGCCCTTCGGTCCTGCTAAATGTCTCCAGTGAGACTGAGAGGAGGGGGTTCCTACTGTAAAGCTGACAGCTAACCAGTGATATAATCCCTGCAGCTGCTGCTAAACACACGCGCTCCTCAGGCACCATCTGTTGGCTCTGACCGATTCATGCTCACAGATACTCTACACGGAGCTTCTGAAACTGGTATTAGTGACAGAAAAGATCACGTTCGGAAGATCACGTTATTTCCGGTACTTGTGTACAGTTTCGTGAATATTGTTAATTTACATAGCTGCCCATAATTAAGTTACACGTTCATCTATAGCTAAATAAGCAAATACATATTCTAGATCTCCACTGCATATAAATAAAGCTTTATATAACTTGTTGTTTCTATTATTATTATTATTTGTGGACACTTAATAAAATATGTCCCTGAAATAAGTAACAACTATGAGTAACAACTGTGAGAAACACATTCTGAGTAATCAGCTGTCTGAAAACACGGCTGGTCTTAATATTATTATTAAATATCTGGAACTTACTGGTTAGAGTGGGAGAGTTTCACACCTCTTAGTGCCTAAAATCAGAACATTTGCTAATGAAAGAATGTGACGAGACCTAATTGGTGTCTGTAGGGATGTGGCGCTTACATTTCTTCTGAAACTGGCTGAAATACTTGTGCTGTATTAAACTACAGTGAATATTACTGACAGAACACAAAACTTTCATCTATTTAACGCATTAAAAAATCAATGTAAAAACAAAAATAGGACCTGGTGGAAGCCAGTGAACTGGTCCCTGTCAGAGAGCCTCACAGCGGATAGCGCACAGCTCACTGCATCTCTTCTTTGTGTTCTCCACTCACACACTGCTGCACACAAAACCACACACACATCAATCCAGTGCCATTAACTAACATGGGTTAATACACAACACCGCTTACCCTAACCCTAACTGAAAACAAAATCAGGTTAACCAAAGGTTTAACCTTTTTATTAGGCTTGGGCACAACCCTAAACTATCAAACCCATTATAAAATACAGATACACACACACACTGTAACAGTGTGCATGTAAAAGTAATGCACAAATTTGAATTTAACCACTGACTCAATAAGCAATAATAAAATAGTTAAAAATGAATAAGTGCTAATAAGCTTTCACTAGTAGAACATCAGTACATACATCTATCACAGACAACATCAGACAAAAAGGGCATTTAGAAATCCCTATTCAATCATTAAAAATCTCAAGAACAATAAAAATGTACTGAAGCAATTCACAATGGACCTTAATAAAAGGAGATAAAAGGAGATAAAAGGAGAGGGGAAGAAGTGAGACCATATTCCTCATCATTCACTGAAGTCTTTACAGTGATGGTCTTCTGTGGCTGATTATTCAGTATGTTCAGTTTTCTGATAAACATCAACACAGAGTTTATTTTTCCAGCGATGAATGAATAAATAAATTAATAAATATTAATAAACAACCGGCGCGTCTGGGGGCTTTAAACGTGATGCTCTGTCTCCCTCGTGTGGTCACTTCATTCTTCATCCTTATGGAGCCGTTCCCGTTAGTTAGACTCGTGTGGTCACTTCATTCTTCATCCTTATGGAGCCGTTCCCGTTGTTTCAGATACAGACAGATGAGTTAGACTCGTGTGGTCATGTGTTCAAACAAACTCTAGAATATAAAAGTGCTTAAACGTTAAATCCCTTGTGTGTGATTTATTATCTCTCTCACATGAAGAAATCCTCCTAACCAGTGACTGATGCTGCTAAAATCCTCCTGAGAGGAACTGACGAGATAATCCATCACTACACGACGCATCGACCTCCATCATCCGTCATTTAAACGCCATGAACGGAGAGACCAGCAGACGGCTGCAAACACTCACTAACCACAGAACAACCTCCCAAAAACCATTTCATCCCACTGAAGTCCTGAATCTGAAGCATTCAGAGGGTTCAGAAAACATGACAGATATTAATGAAGCACGAACCATGACTGCCTCGCGTTACTGGCCAAATGTCTCAGAATAACCCTAATCACAAACAAGCAATAACATTAAAGATGTTTTACCAGGGCCAGTTTTAAGAGGAATCTCTGGTTCCATCAACGCCGTCCGAGGCTCCAGAGTCATCCGTCACATGCTGGGTCCAGAAGTCCTGCAGCCCACCTTCATCAGTCAGACATGAACCACAGCTCAAGACGAGCATGTAAATGGTGTGTAAGCGATACACGAGCAGCGCTACTTTCATTAATAAAGCCCCTGAAATGGAGGAAGATGTGAAAGTTTCAATAAAAATTGTTCAACTCTGATACTGCAAGAAACGTCCATTGAGAGCTTGGTCGCGCACGCGCGCGCACACACGCACGCGCACACACGCACGCGCGCACAGGTCCGGGGGACACATTTGATTGTGTTTGAGGGGATGGTACAGCAGTGCCTCAATTCAGCTACAAAACGTTCATTGCAATCTCTTCATTTACAAACTGACAAAGATATACCAGATTCACAACAGCATGTACCACAGAACTGGAAATGAGTGTGGGTCTCATATAAATGACATCATTTCTAATAATCTACAGCTCCTTTCCTTTTTATTTTTTTTGTTTTTTTTAACTTCATACAGATAATGAATTAGGCTAAAATGCACCATAATATTTGGTTGACTTTAGGAACATTTTCCTCATTACATCACAAAATACATTTTTATATCCCAAAGAAGCAAGACTTGCATGTAGGCTTTTAAACAGAACTAAATCTACAGCTACAAAATTCTACTCCGGCAGCCTTTACTGTAATCGGTTCTGTCGGCGCTCCCAGTCCGTATGGGGTAAAAACACGGGGTAGAATCAGTATGACATATACACAAGTCCATGTTGTAAAGGCTATAAAGATTTGTTGCACGTTGTAAAGTTGCTTCTCCTGGATCTTTACACTCCTGCGGGTGGGGGGGGTGTTGGGGGTGTTGGTTGGTGGTCTTGGTGGTGGATGGGATCTGGAGGAGGCGGAGTAGAGGGGGAAAGGGGGCTATCTGGGGGTGCCAGCATTCACTGTCTATGTGGCATATCTCTTGGTCCACTGTCGAGCTATCCTGTCATGTTCCGCTCTGTTGGTCAGGTACTGAGTAGCTATGCTCCCCACCAGAGGGTCCGCTGAGAGAAGAGACAGGAAGAGAAAAGAAGAAAATGGGAGAGGAGTCATGGGGAGTATTCTGAAAAACACCACACAGAACATAAAGAGCCAGAGGACGTGATGCATCTTCAACAGCAAATAAAAGCGCTGTGTGGGATTCAGCACAGTTCTGCTGATTCTGTAATGACACAACAATGGTGGAGATGTTTTGAAATCAACATTGTGGTTTTTAAAACTGTAGGACAAACAGACAACTTTTGCTTCAAAAGACCCTTTATTGGAAGATTTACACTTGTGATAAAAATCCTAAGTTTGGGCAACACGACAATGAGGAACGTAAAACGGGCCGGTAATATAAAGCAGTATTATGAACCTACAATCAGAAAGGTGACCGTCTCCTCGGGATGTGGTCTGTATCAGGTAACATCATTTGTCACGTCTGCCATCTACAACATCAGTTTTATTTAAAACGCTCAGTGAAGTACAGTCAGAGCTCAGGCCTAGAACATTCAGCTAATTTATGCGAGTGACGCTGTTTTTCTGGTTGTCACACCTGTGACCTTGTACTGCAGCACCACACTTTATTAGCTGAGATACAGGAGCACCAGTTAATCTCCCCCGTAACACAAATACTGGGTTTAGAATAAATAATGAATAACTCCAATCAGCCTCTTTTGGTCTGATTTTTAGGGCCACAGGAAGGATTTGGGGCCTGTGTGTGATAATGGACTCACCAGGATTACAGTCTGTCAACAGGGAGCAGATGGAGAGCAGGACCTTGGAGATGGTCAGGGCCGGACTCCAGTTGTCCTTCAGGATGTCCAGACAAATCACCCCCTGACTGTTGATGTTGCAGTGATAGATCCTGGTACGGAACGTGACCTGCACACAGACGAGAGGAAGCAGGTCTGATGATGTTAGCTCAACTCAAAGCTGTGGATGTGTCTTAACTTCACTACAAGGTGAATGGCAGCTTTCATTCTTATTACCAGCTGAATCCTGAAAGCTATCGATCCACAGAGACAGGAGAGCTAAGCAAGCATACCTGGCCCCACTCTCCAGTTCTTGAAGGGGGTGTTGATGACTTATGGCCCTGTCTTAAGGAGCAGACAGGGACTACTGACTGCAGAACTGTGGGAGGGCTGAGGTCAGGAAAGGTTAGTGCCGGGTCATGCAGTAGTCTGATTCTCAGCATGCAGCAGCAGCTTCTTGTGTTTCTGATGTTTCACGCTGCCCCCCTAATAACCCAACCAACCAAAATAACACACCCTGTCTGCCTGTGTGTGTGCCTGTCTGTCTTTCTGTCTCTGTCTGCCTGCCACAATGCTGGTGTTGTAAGAACACGCTGGTCTCAGAGTCCAACTGTATTACAAACACAGCAAGCGTGACACGGGTGGTCTGTGAGAGAAACTGAGAAACAAAACCACAAAGAGGTTATGACAAATTCTGAAACCCTATTAATTTGTTTCTGACACAAACTCTGTTCTAAAAGGAAGAACAACAATGCTGCATACTAACAAATCTGCTCTGTGGAGCTCTGTGGAGAAACACGGTGGAGGACTGGACAGAAATATCACCTGTAAACAAACTTGTATTTCATTTTGTTTAATAAAATGTAAACAAAATGAAATTCCTTTTATTGTATTAATAAATTCAGTTAAGAAGTTAGGATGCTGCTTATGTACCCCAGACACACAGACAGACAGAGAGAGAGAAAGAGAGAGAGAGAGAGAGAGACAGACAGAGAGAGAGCTGCCTCTGCCCACCACCCTCCACAGAGAACACATCCTGTTTGTAATTACTGAAGGGCAGCTCATGAGCTCCATATAACCCTGTTGTCTGCAGCTGAGATGAGGGCCAGACTCAACACTCAAATGCTCAAACATGCTGAGGGGACAAATTCTGATGCTAATCATTCAGACACACTTTCACCTTTACAGTCAGAGCTGCAGTAAACGCCTCACAATTCCACATCCCACCCGTCTCCATCTAACTGCCTAATGCTGGTAATAGCTGCGGCTGGAGTGTTTAGCCACTGAACACACGAAACACGGCACACACGTGCTCAGTAACCCAAACTATGACTGCTGATATCTCCATAAGATCATCCACTGGCTCACACAGCTGTTAAGTTCTCGATTAACACACCTCCAGCCCACTGGTGTCTGAATCATTAACTCTGAAGCTCCTCCACACATCGCGGTGTGTTTGGTTTGGTCACACACTCATGACTGTGAGGTTTCATTGGCGTTGGCAGTAAACAGCAGGAAGGCAGGAGCAGAGCAGCCGCTGGTTTCACGCATCAGACATGAGGAGGTTTTACCCATCAGACATGTATGATCAGACATGAGGAGGTTTTACCCATCAGACATGTATGATCAGACATGAGGAGGTTTCACACATCAGACATGAGGAGGTTTCACCCATCAGACATGTATGATCAGACATGAGGAGGTTTCACACATCAGACATGTATGATCAGACATGAGGAGGTTTCACACATCAGACATGAGGAGGTTTCACACATCAGACATGAGGAGGTTTCACCCATCAGACATGTATGATCAGACATGAGGAGGTTTCACACATCAGACATGTATGATCAGACATGAGGAGGTTTCACACATCAGACATGAGGAGGTTTCACACATCAGACATGAGGAGGTTTCACACATCAGACATGTATGATCAGACATGAGGAGGTTTTACACATCAGACATGAGGAGGTTTCACCCATCAGACACATATGATCAGACATGAGGAGGTTTTACACATCAGACATGTATGATCAGACATGAGGAGGTTTTACACATCAGACATGTATGATCAGACATGAGAAGGTTTCACACATCAGACATGTATGATCAGACATGAGGAGGTTTTACACATCAGACAGGAGGAGATTTCATACCTTTGGTGGTTTAAAGGGGTAATCAGAGGAGAAGGTGATGTCCAGGAAGAACACCCCCCCTTCATAAACCGAACCTGGGGGTCCCAGGATGGTGGATCTCCACTCGTAGATGTTGTCACCCTTGGGCCCGGCACTGCAAACACACAGAGACAGAGAGGAGTAAAACCAGATACTGAGACTGAGATCAGATCTTATCTGACAGCTAATAAGCTCAGACTGCAGTGCAGCACTGGAGAGTTTATACACTGCAGCATGTATTCAACATCCGAAGGAAAAATGACTGATCATGCTTTAACATAAAACATCATTCAATGCTGTGCATGCTGAACTCTGTGTTTTTATTGCTGAAACACTTGTGAGACTCAATGTTTTATGTTCAAAAGTCATCAAATCACATTCAATTAAAAAAAGTCTAATGTTTCCCACACTTAAAGTACCATATTATAAAACTAAATGCAGAAAAAAAATATATTTAAACATTTTATTTTTAGTGAAAATCCTTGCAGGATTTTGCAGGAAAGTAATACAAGTTTTTTTATTAGTCACGAGGTTCACAACAGTTACCAGTTTAAAACCCCTTATATAGGATTTTATTTTCAAGCCAAAAACATGAATGAAAACCGGAGAACAGAGAACCGGAAAAACCAAAGTGTTAATTGTAGAGCATGTCAAACAGTAGAAGAGTCAAAGAACAGACTGAGAGAAAAGTGCAACTACATGATCAATGGAGGAAAACAGAGCAACTCTCACAGACATGAAGTAGTGATCCAAAAGTAGAGCGATCCAAAAGTAAAGCGATCCAAAAGTAGAGCGATCCAAAAGTAAAGCGATCCAAAGCAGCTTTCAATGGAGGGACGGCTGAAGGTTTCAGGTGCTGGGGTGAGCAGCACTAATCTCACATCTATTCTCTGCCAACAAATCAGCAGCCTGATCACTGATATCTACACACACCTCTGAGAGAGAGAGAGGACGCCTGTCTAACCCAATTACCAAGAATGCAGAGGGCCAAGAAAAGAGTGAATTACAACAGAACATAAAGACGACACAAGCTGAAGGCGTGAAAGGCAAACAATTCATGGTTTCTCTGTAGCTTCTTTAATTGTTTGCGCTGGATAGATTATTCAGGGATTCTGCATCTCAGTCAAGGGTGGAAATGTTGGAATTTACAAAATATTTATGCATCAGGCAGACACTCCAATCCAGAGCAACCTGCCGTTATTCATCAGTCTGTGTATTCCCTGGGAATCAAACCAAACATTTATGCTGCTAACACAAAACTCTAGAAGCTGAGCTATATATAAAACAGCAGAATAACATACTGTTAGCAGCTACATACTGTACACCATGTAAAAGCAATGAAGAAAAAAATCAACACATGACATTTGGAGAGGCTCCACAGTCTGTTAGAATGATGTTAGTGTAGCTTAAAAGAGAAGAAACGAGGAAGAAAGCTTTTAAAGGGCATGGAAACAGTGAGGGTGAGTTACAGTGACAGAAATACATTTGATCACATCAGTTTACACTAAACACCACAATATCATTAGAAACAACAGCATCATTCACTGAAGCAATAACAGTTATAAACAGCAGGGCTACAGCTACAAAAGCAACACAACTGACAATAAAAATATTTGCCAATATACTTCATTTTCAACTAGTAGTACTAAAGCATAAAGTCTGTCTGTCCTCTTAATGCTTAACTGTGAAGATCTGTTGCAGTTATGTGCAAGAGCCACTCGTAACAGATTTAGCAACAGTGCCAAATGACAGAAAACACCCCTGTTACCGACCATACAAGTCCTTGGCAATCAAGTAGAGTCACGTTTGTCAAATTATCTAAATCTAAGGCGCGTACAGAGAGAAAGGCCTTCCACCAAAATCACAGTTATGATGTAATTAGAACAAACATTCTCTTGCTGATATAACACAAACCCATGATGATGTTAGCAGTTAATTTCAGGCAGAAATCCTGCTGGAAACCGGGGCAGCCTCAATAATCCAGAGGCCTTTCACTAGAGCAGCTCTGACTGACTGCAGCTCTGACTCTGTGTTTGTGTGATCCACAGCTCCCTCAAACACACTCACACTGTAATCACCTCAAATGTGTCTGCTGCTCACCCACTTCCTGTAACACACAGAAACACACACTGCAGACTGCTGTAATGACCAGTAACAGCTTAAGAGCAAATTCTCATAAAAAACATCACAGATCCCTACACACAGAAGCAGGTGTTATGTTAATGTACTGCAGGTGTGTGTGATGTTAATGTACTGCAGGTGTGTGTGATGTCAATGTACTGCAGGTGTGTGTGATGTCAATGTACTGCATGTGTGTGTGATGTCAATGTACTGCAGGTGTGTGTGATGTCAATGTACTGCAGGTGTGTGTGATGTCAATGTACTGCAGGTGTGTGTGATGTTAATGTACTGCAGGTGTGTGTGATGTCAATGTACTGCAGGTGTGTGTGATGTTAATGTACTGCAGGTGTGTGTGATGTTATCTACAACACCATGAAAAATGAAAGTTAACAATATAACCATGAAACATCGTCTCCATCAGAACAACATCAGGCAGGTTTATCAAACACACACACACTGCAGAACATGCACAAGAATGCACAGGCTGTAGCAGAATGATGAGTGAATAATGAATGTATGAGGTGAGGTGTATTTCCACAAGGTAACACAGTGATGATCTGTATGAATTTGTCACAGTTTGACAGATAATCAATAATCAAACAATGTTTGTGTTTCTTAACGAAACACAACCCCTAAGAGGTTAAAGACATACATGCTAATAATGTCCTGATTCATCTCACTGTGCTATGAATGATGCTGAACACAATCATCTTGTTTACTAGCTGCCAGTGAGTCACAATTTAACAGTGAAAACAATTTTACAGTCCAAGACATGTTGATATTCTGTAACTCTCTTCTCCAAGACATGACTTAATGCTAACAGTAGCACTTAAAAAAAGACATACTGGCAATTGTCTAAACACAGTGTTAAAACAGCAGACTGGACATAGACCAATAGCCACTGAACACTTAACACTTAACACTGAGCAGCGCAGCTGTGATACACCCTGAATCCTGAGAGATTGTTTTGGGGGAGGCTGCAGATATGCTACATGAGCTCACATGAGCACTGAGCTGCTAACCACCAACCACGACCCCAAACAACAAAATGCTCCATTGTCTTGTGTTTTTCACATGACATGATCTATTACTATAATTTGGAAAAAAAAAAAATGTACGCTCAATACTTCGCAGCATGGCTGAGAGTGATGCGGCAATAATTAAAACATGATATTAAAACCACACCGATGCACTTTATGTGCTGAAATCATCCATCTTTCAACATTATATTTTTCAGTGAGCAGACACAGATTTCAGCAGTATGCTGAGACAATGACCTGCTATGACACTGACACTGATTGGCCAGGGTTAATGCAGAGACCTCTGAGACCGGCCTCTGGACTTCCTGAGCTATCAACACCCTGTTCCTCTGTCCCCCGCTCCTGCTGGCAAACACAACTGTAATCAGCTGCCTGTCCGGACCCAGTGCTGTTATTTATCTGACAAGAGGAATAACGCCACGGTCAGCCCTGTAATCATGTGACATTATATGAGAAACTGTAGCCTCGGCACTCACACTGTCAAATTTAGGGCTATTTATAACCAAATAAAGAGCAGAGATATCAAACCGAACTGTATCACTTTCATAGAGATAAAAGAGAGAGAGATTTAAGACATTAAACGTCCTCCAGATAGCTTGGCACACAGTTTTCTGTCTTAAATTGATATTATTGAAACAGGAAGTTAGCCAATAGCCTTCAGTCTTACCACACGCCTCTCTGTGGCCGTGTTGCATTTCTCACTGCGGTGGTTCAGAGCTGCAAATGTAACTGTATGACACTCATGTGACCTTTTGATGCCCTTAAATAATCGCTTTCACCAAACAGAACGAGACGCCTGAACCTTTTGCCTGTTGACTTCATTCTGTGGACATTAAATAAGTGCGACTCCAGCAAGACACATTCAGCTACTGATGGTAGTGTTCTCCCTTAGTGAAGGTAACGTTATGTGAGCATTCTAATAGTGTTAGATCACACCAGGCCCTGCGTCATTTGTCATGGAAAACGCACAAGGTATTGCTCCCTTTCAGAGCAGCTTTCCTTTATGGAAATGCAGCTCAGTATTCACTAAACGGTTTAACAAGAATGAATGAAATCCCCTCAATGTTTCACTGCTACACTCATGTCCTAATATAATCAGTGCTTTTCATCCACAGACACGATCCTTCATTCAGATCCACGTTTATATCACTCTTCATAAGTGTACATTATTTCTCGGTGGACACATTGTTTTATATCACAGAGCAAATAAAAAATTGCTTAGAGAAAATGAACTGAGGGAAAAAGAAAATGAACACAAATGGAGTGAAATAAATCAATACAGACCGAACCCTTTATCAATTCTCAGCTTTAGCACGAGCAATGTAAAGAGCAAAGACAGAGAGATAAAAAAGATTCCTCTCTCAGGACTAAGATCTACCAATAACAGTTACAGTCATGAAACAGATTCATTTAAAGGTAGATTTTTTTTCTTGTAGGCACAAAAAAGTAAAATTACAGCCCATTCATGTCACTTTAAGCAGTCGATTGGTTTACACATGAATAATTTGCTGTATTTGCTGTAAGTAACACAACAAATGTGATGGCCAGAGTCTGAGAAAAACATTAAAAACAACCAGACAGATACATTATATTTCAGTGGCCAATATTTCATTGCTAGTAAGTTTACCAATTGTTTAGCACTGACTAAAGTTTGGTTGTGTTTTGTGTTTCATTTCAGAGGTCTGAGCTGCCCTGAAACTGGACCCTTGAGGAGCTCTCTCTTCCTCTCTCTCTCTCTCTCTCTCTCTCTCTCTCTCTCTCTGTCAATTCCTCTCTCTCCTCCCCCCTCTGTTCAGCATGAAGAGGCAGCAGAGCAAAAATAAGCCCTGTGTCAATATGGTGTGTGTGTGTGTGTATAAATAAACCTGTGCTGAGGCATCAGCGCCACATCTGCCTGTGATGATGATGATGAGGATGTAGAGCAGACTGATGAAGACTGTGCAGACTCTGACAGCTCAGAGAAGCAGAGAAGTGGATGAGCATGTTTTACTCAACAGATACAAAACAGAGCAAAACATCTACTTGTCTGGTTCATTTACATTTGTGTAAAAAACATGTTCATATAAATATACATTTATATAAACGTGTTTACATACTGTTAACACAGTTAAAAAAATTAAAAGAAAACTCAACTTTTGTTTTACTCGGCCATATATTAATCCTCTCAATAAATGTTTTGAGCGCACTTACAGTATGAATAAATAGGTTTCTGCTGTTACAATAACCGTAAAATGCAATTACTTAATGTTTATTGCTGCTGTGTGCTATATGGAGACAGAGGCATTATGGGTATTTTGCCCCGCGGAGCATCATGCTCCCAAGCGCAGGTCTGATTCTAGGTAACTATCAAATGTGAGTCTAAATATTGAGACAGTTGTCTTTTTCTAAATATTGAGATCAGTTCTGTGTATTGCTGCTGCAGTTGAGTCTGTGTTAAACACATATAAAAACTCACACAATACCAGACTTGCAGTTAATGTCCAGCTTCACTCGCATGTAAAGCCTCCTGCCAGTCTAACATCCTCCAATCATGAAAGCAGCAGAGCATCAACAACAGCCTAAAACAAGCTCACGTCTCTCCTCAGAACACAGACAGAGGTTCAGTCTTGCTCTGGGTCCCTCAGCTGACATCATGGCATCTGTCACAATCTCTAAAAGCGGGTTATGAGATCTCTGCTGAAAGAACGTGAAGGTTAAAATGCATTATTTAAACATCGCATGCTCAAGCTCTGAGTTCCCCAATGATGAAAGTACTGGGTGGAGCGGTTAGTGTTTTAATGTGGAGAAGAGGAAGTCTTGCATAGCCAGACATCTGACTCACGGGATAATAAAGTCTGGTCCATATCACAGCTAAGTTTGGCATATATTTATATTAAGCCATCAGTCAGTCTGCTCTTACATACTGCTACTGATCACAAAAACTAACCAAAAAATCCACTAACACATTAAAACCTCACTGTCATTCGGCTTAACATCTGTGGTTTTCAAAAGAAAACAAATTTGGATTTGGAAAGCACATGATTGTGACATCATCTCTCCACTGAAAAGCTGTTCCACAAAATAATGTTTTATCAATAATACAAAGATTAAAAATCACAAAACACATAAAAACACCTAAATACATACACAGTGTTCCAGGGGACCTGATACACACAAGAAGATAAAAACATTTGCTTCTTTGACAGGAGATTTCATTGTCTAAAGCTCAGGTAACAGTTTTGCTTGATATTTAAATCCACAGGAAACATTTAACATAACTATAACTTCTAAAGCAGGTTGTTTTTGACAAGCAGAATAATAAAAGTTTCTCCAAGAACAACTGACCCAGAAATCACAATTCGGTCAACATTTACTCATGTTGTAAATATTGCTTGATTCCATGGAAGACAGACACAAACACACAGGCACTCACACACGCTCACACAGACACACACACAGACAAACAAAGACACACACAGACATTCACAATAGGAACTGGAGCTGGAAGCTGTTAGAAGTTTGCAGATTAAAGAAGCAGGGGCTGAGTGAGGTGTGGAGACTGTACACACAGATCTGTTCAGAATTCAGCATGATTTCTGCTGTTATATAAGCGCCAGTTGGCAGATGTGCAGCTGTCTGAAACACTTCTTTGTAAACCTGAGAGCGCTTTGTATCACACCACAGCATCAGGATTTAAAGCTAAACTCAAAACACAGTTACAGCTGATCTCTGACATGATGAGTTTACACTTCAGATTACAGTA
This sequence comes from Yasuhikotakia modesta, assembly GCA_036877545.1. Lineage (NCBI taxonomy): Eukaryota > Metazoa > Chordata > Actinopteri > Cypriniformes > Botiidae > Yasuhikotakia > Yasuhikotakia modesta. Next base: position 7,145 of record JBAJNP010006330.1, on the reverse strand, counting down.
ACAACTCATCTTTCTTAGTCCTTGTTTCATAGATCTTTATCAGTGCTGGGGACACACTTTAATAAAAGAAAAAAAATAATAAAAGCGTTTAGCTTGTTACTAAAGTAACACTGTCCTTCAATAAACACCACCCTGTAACCCAAAACGTTAGCATCAAAAATCCTTCATCCTTAAAACTCAAGTCATCAAGAAAAATAAATCGGCAGCTCTTGAGGGTTTTGCCCCAACACATTTTTCATGTTCTGGCCCACACACAAATGAATGTGTCACATCTACACAAACACAAACAAAGTCTGACTTACACATCTGCAATGTGTGTGTGTGTGTGTGTGTTGTCTAAAGAGCAGAGTTTACGGCCGGTCTGCAACATGTCTCTCCCGTCTTATCGGCTGTGGGTGATGGAGCAGCGCCCTCAGTGCTGTGAGGGGGGTCCTTAATAAGCAGAGCAGAAACCCACAGGAGACATCTATCATATGTCATCACATGCAATGGTGCCCCCTTGTTTTATTGACCAAAACATCTTCATGTTTATCACGAGGAACAAATGTGTACAACCTGATTGGATTGGGTCACAATTAAAGCCATTAAATATCAGACAGTGAAACAGTGAAAAACTACGGCCACCATTAGTTTTCAGCAATGTATAATTGTTCAGTATAATCATTCTATATAAATATTCCTCAGTCTCTTCATTAGAAAACACAGGACATTTGGATGCTGTTTTAAAAACAAACAATAGCTCCCATAGACTAAAGTGAAATTTATTTAGTGTGTTATCTTTACACTTGAGAAATAACAGGAACTCGCTTTCTTAAACCTAAACTGATTTAAATCTCCTAATCTGGTGGCAGCCTAACACCTCTGCACTGTACAGCGTATCCAAAGATGTCAGCAAACACAAGGCCACAAAATGACAGACAGGCAGAAAGCAGCTCAAGTCATCTGACTGGCTAACAGTAGCATCACAGGGTCAGGGTGTGGGAAATCTATCAGAAAAGAGGGAATCACACAAGCAATTTGATTTACAAAAACTAGCATTTTAAAATTCTGCTGTTGTTTTGTATTTTATCAGATGACCAGGCACCTGTAATTTTGTTTCCAGTTTTAATTCATGAAAATTAAGTAAACCAAGTACACTACCAACCATACAGTCTTGGAGCTATTTGATGTGTGATTATTACAGTTACAGCAGCATGCTAAAAAAACAGAGTTTTGAACAATCAGACAGAAAGGTTTCTGACAGCCTTGAAGGAAGCCATCATTACATGTGTTCAGACTCTTTTTCTCCTGTGAGTCCTGAGATGTTCCCCAGTCAAAGGAAGCCACTGCTCAGCACGTTTACCTCAGATTCAATGCCATTTCCATCCACATTCAATCCAATGTCTTATCTGTGCTAATTACTTGCTACATAGGCCATAGACAGACGCGTCTGTAAAGCCTTATGTATACCAATAATATTTCAATGACATATAATCACCTTTGCCACCTGTGTCAGTATTCATCTTGTGTTTCGTGTCAGAGATGGGTGTCTTATGACCGCTGTGAGGCTGTCTGCACGACATTTAGTGACACAACTAATAACAAACATCACAGTGAATCTGACAGGTGGACCAGAGTCAGGCTGTGATAAACACTGTCACAAGCCAGCAATAAACATGAGCTACAGAGAGAGACAGAGAGAGAGAGAGAGAGAGAGAGAAGGGAGATGGAGGGAGAAAGGGAGAGAGGGAGAGAAAGGGAGAGAGGGGGAGAGAGTGAGAGAGAGGGTGAGAGAGAGGGGGGGAGGAGAGAAAGGAGATGGAGGAAGAGAGAGAGAGAGAGAGAGAGATGGAAAGAAACAGAGAAATAGAGAGGGGATGAAGAAAAATGAGGCGATGCTCAAATAAGACAAAGCTGCTGAATATATTTAGAGGTTTTTAGTGTCCAAACAGCCTGTGGAGAGTCTGGCTGGTGTGTGATAGCACAGCACCATCAGATGGTAGCTGGAGCTTTCTGTGATTTGTGAGTATTTATCATGTGTCAATTACACAATCCTGCTTGCAGGATTTCCTCCTGAAATATTTACTCGAAGCGCCTCAGCTCACAGTCCTTGACACGCATCACATGCAACTTCCCTTCACCGTTCTGTACGTCTTTATTTAGCTGCAATGAAGGAGAGATTACAGCACTGTGTTGTTAGGGCAATAATACTGAGTGTTACAGCACACAGGCTAAAGGCCCTGAACTCTGTCTCTAACGCTCTCCTCATGTCTCTAACTATTCTCTATCAACTTAAGCCAGAAATTAAAACTCTCACCCTTTCTCGTTTTGAATACTATACTAGCCACTCTTTGTCTGTGTTATGATCAGATGAAATGCTGAATTCACAAAAACACAGAACACCAAACACCATTGCAGCAGTTCATATATATTCTGTATTCAAACCATCCATTTAATGAAACACTGAATAAATTCCTGATACACAGCATCCAAAAAGCAGTTTAAAAACTCAAGGGGGTATTTTGGATTAAACAGGATAACATTGCTATTTATTTGCACACACTGTCTGTGTTAATACACACTGTTCATACAGTGTCACACTTGCTAAAGGAATTATGTAAACAAGCCAGGAAAAAATATGCTGAAATAAAACATACAAAAATGGCAGAATATTTGATTTGCTTCTGTCTGCTGCTGTATGAACAGAAGAAATCCAGAGTCGTTCCTGTTAGCAAATACGTTTGACAACCGCAAACACTTCTTGTATGAAGGCGTTCATAGTTTAGTCAGTGTTTGCATTGTGTGGTTTGCAGACAACTATATAGAAAGACAATGGGCTGCTGTCCTACTCTGATGTCTAATTTTCAGTCCAGGCCTGAAATTTGATCTTATTGTTTCAATATCCGGTAGAGCGAGATAAAAGACTGTAGAGTTTGAAATCTACAGCAGTTGCCAGAATTAAAAATCAATGAAGAATACAAACAACACGTCCAGGTTAACAGATGAGTTTCTCTTGAGGGATGAATGGATTCTCATCACAGGTTATTCTGATGGTTGAGCTGTGCTACACACCTTCATTCAGGGCTGCTGACACACTCAACAAGTGTGACACTGTCACCGTAGAGGGGTCACGAGAACAACACACAACTGAAACGAGACCATCATAAGAGCAGCACGAGAGGGGGGGTCACAAAAGCAGAATTTCTAAACAAGATAATGAGGGATACTATGACAGCTGAATACTCAATATCTTCTGTCCTCCCACAGCTGAGATGAAGAGACTCCCTCTCACACAGAAACATGCACAGATACCCTAAGCACTGTTTACTCATCAAATATAAACTAATCCAAATATAAAGTAATCAAAAATACTAGTGGTTATTTAAATGTCGCAATTCGGTTTCCATACAGTAGGAGTGAGAGTACATTTTAATAGCGTTTATTAGTACAGAAATGTCTGTGTAGTTGAGTTCAAATCAATTATTTTGAACAGTCTGGTTTCATATACTGAATTTCAAGGATTTCTTTGTGTCATCAAATTTTACAAACTTTAAACATTCCAGCCAAATATATATGCAGGTTAATACTGCTAATTATTACAATATTTTGATTTGTGCAAACAAATGACGACTTTATTCTTTCTTGTGTTCATTTGAAAAACTGTGTGGAAAACCCTAATTGCTTCAATTATTTTTAACTACATTTTAACAAGCACAACACATACTCCAGGAATCAACACAGCCATACAGACATAACACACTCCAAAGTGTGTCAAAAGCACTTCACCCAAACACACACACTAGCAGACACACTGGTTATTAGGAGCCTTAGAAGAAATATAACAACTCGAACATGTTACACATTCTGCAGAAATGGGACAATTTAAACAGCCACCAGAGGCTGCAGCTACACTGTGGTCATTGTTTATTTAAACAAATCCACGAGCAGATCGTTTTTGATCTTCTCAACACCCTGAAAACAACCACACCAAATAAATCCAGAACCCAAGAAAAAACATTTAAAGTCCAGAGTGACTTGCTCACACGGATACAACGAGATGCTGTGCATGATGTGAACTGTCAGAGAGAAGCAGCAGTAATGATATAAAGAGAAGCGGAGGGTAATGATGAACGTTACTGGAGAAACATCTGCACACATCACATCATGAAAAGCCACGAAACCTCTGCAACATCAATCACCATTATCAGCGTCTTTGGCTCGCGGCCGGCAGAGCAAACGCTGCGCTCCAGCCTCGCAACACAACTCAGTTTACGGTTCTGATCACCTGCACCAGCCCACAGCTCTTCAGACCTCCCTCTGAGATGAAACAGTGGGATTGTGTAAAGAGCAGATTTGCATGCATGCAAATATTGTCACTAGTGCATGACCTGTCAGCTGAGCTGGGATCAGCTGTTAGAGGTCTTTATGAATTTACATGGATGAAATGAATGCGCTGTATTCAATGGCAGCTTTATCTGATGTTGGGTAACCGAGGCATTCAAATCTTCTCCCAGACTGTAAACTCATGAAGGCCAGAAGCATTTCTTTCACTAGTGCTGGATGATTGGAAGGTTTTAAATTAAAAAAGGGTTTAAATGAATATCCTCCATTTACAGAAGCGTTATATGACAAACACAAATTTATGAGACACATAAACGCAATCTAATTAAAAGTACCTCTGATGTAAATCAAAACCTGCCTCAGAACCGCGTCCAGGTCACAACTCACCCAAAACTGCATTTGCATAGAAAATGCATCTTTGCATAGCAATAATGAAGCCATTTCACAACCATTAAAATTTTTACATCGTTCAAATGAACTAGATTTTTCCTACACATTTAAATGTGTTTTTTGTAATTCCATTATTTTAAATGTTGCTTATCATCACAATGTAATACAATGTTTTTGATAACTGTACCTTAGAAACTTAAGAATGAATACTTGAGACAATTTATAAAACGTTACAATTTCTTTATGCAAAACATTTTGTTCTTTTAGTGAAATCAAACCTGGACACGCTCACGACAACTTCTGTAAGATTAACTCTTATACATTACATAACATGCATCAAACAAAATATACTATATAGTGTACTAAACACTGTCCATATCACAGAAAGACAAAACAAACAGTTCAAGAGTGTTGAACACTTCTGACAAGACCAACTCAACTAATCTAATACTTTCAAACACAGAACCATTCAAACAAAACTGTGGTCCTCTAAAACACACACAGACAGACAGACACACACACACACACAAGAGGAACATTTTAAAAGCTCCCTCATCGTGTTCAGGCGTCTGGAGGTCAGCTCATTAACACATGGAGTTCTGCAGTAAGTTCAGCGCGAGGATGAGAAATCAAAGCAATATGCTTAGCAGCAGCATCTGCTGTATTATTAATAACACAACAGCGCTCAGACCACAGGAACATCAATAACAATAATGCCTCCGAGAAAAACACTGTCCTTCCCAAATCCTTCCAGCCAAAGAGCCCAAAAGCCACAGCCTTCTGTCAGTCCATCACTTTAGAAAACAACAGTTTGTGCTAAAATCTCTTTCACAGTGACCCATTTTAAAGCATCCTGTAGCAGAATTACATGCGACAACGTGCATTAAACGTACCTGCAGTTGGGCGGCGGGTCCAGAGTGATTTCTGCAAGCTCTTTCTGGATTCTAAGAGAGGTAAGTGAAGAGAAGAAAGAGAGAGAGGGGGAGAGAGAGTTTGAGAAAGCTGTGAGAATTACACTGCCCTCTACCTCAGCTGCGTTTACTGCACGGCTGCCTCTGCCTTCAGCACAGCTAACATGGCTGCTTCCTCTTTGTTCTCAGAGGCATAACCTGACTGCCAGAACAGGAAAACTTTTTCTGCCTCTCTCTCCATCACACGCTGCTCCGCTCACACGCTGCTTTAAGTCACTTAAGGATGTTCTTCTAAAGCTTATACACAAATGAGGGGAGGGAGTGGATGTGTGCATTATCAACAGCGTGTAAGAGAGCCACTTTCTAAGAATAAGTGTTTTACTTTTGTTTTGATCTGTCTATTCCACCCACACTGTTGAGAGACTGATTGGCACCGCTCTGATGAATTAAAACTAACCTGGTTAAAATAGGAACTGTGAAGCGGACGTATCAGATAAGCGAGATTTCATTTTCACTTCTCTCATTCTGTTTTCATGCAGAAGTTCTACAGCAGTTTTTCCCCCCAAATCTCAGCTAAAATATTGTCAAATAAAGACTGTGTGTGACTAAATGAATTTAAAGATAGACTGAAACATCAACATTGTTCTCTATCCATGCAGTCAAGCAATGACATTAGCATTGAGTGTTTTTATACAGACCACAAATGTCAAAACTCTGCATTGTCCCATCACAAAAATAAACCAAATGCGTAAAATAATTCATTAAAAGCTGTTAAAAGTGACGGCTAATGTGTCTTTAAACCCTTAAACCAAAGCCTGCAAGTCAGTGTCAGGTACCACTTCATAATGAAGGTAAACTCAAAACTCAACTCATCATCACCACATTTACCTCTTTGCGCTGGAGGACAGTTTGGCAGTTGTTTTGCTGGAGAGTTTGGTGGGTTTCTTCTGCTGTTGTGGAGGTGTGGGTTGTTTTCGCTCCTCTTGTTCCTCTGGTTCTGGTACTGGAGGGTCTCTCTGATCCGCATCAGAACTTCCACTGCTGGTGCTGGGACTTTCATCATCTGACCGTTGTCTTTCTCCAGACATTTTCCACCTTTGTAAAGGACAACAAGAAGTTCTGAATCTCGGAGCTCACAGGACCATGCAAACAATACATCTCCAGGGGTTTAACCCTAACCTCAGCCCTGGAACTCAAACTTCTCCCGAATACAAACAGAACCGGGTCACAATGGATCACAATGCCAAGAGGGCAAGTGAACAAGAACGTGACACGTCGCTCAATGCTTCTACAAAAGGAAACTTCATTTTAGACCATCTGCACAAACGATCAAAACGAGCCCATAACGTTTGGACTCGGATGCAGGAAAACACCCACAACTGAAGATCCGATCCAATTACATCAAACCAAACTGTCATTCTGAAGGACAAACGTCCACGTCTGTACACGACCAGCCCCGTCTAACATCACACACACACACTCACACACACACTCACACACACACACACACACTCACACACACAC
>JBAJNP010006329.1:10323-21247 GCA_036877545.1 Yasuhikotakia modesta | reverse complement strand
GGAGAGCGAGCAAGAGTCCCGCCCTTTAGTTGCGTTTAAATGTGAAGCGGAAAATCATCTCTTTGGCTCAGGGGAGTGAAGGGGCGATTCTAGTGTTAAATGAGCGGGTTTGCTGTGCTTAAAATCATAGCCAAAGCTCTCTCTCTCTCTCTCTTTCGCTCGCTCTCTGCTTGTTATATAGTATCTCTGACTTCAGCTGCAGGCTTCAAAGTGAGCGGACAGTTCCTTCAGGAAAACGATACCTGGAAACAGGGATATCTGGATAACTCACAATGGATGGATTGAGGAGTGTTGAGTTCCTTTGCAGTTCTTATTAAATGATTCAGGTACAGTAAAAAAATCATTTTTCATTCGGTATCAGAAGGACAAGTGTAAGAATACAGTTGCTGCTTTAGTAACTTAGAATGGAGACTGAAAGAAAAAAATGAAATTTATTTAACTAGACAGATGAAAAGTTGCTTTTTTATTTGATCTCAGCTGAAGGAAAAAGAACTTGCTGTGAGAACAGCTTGATCTGGTTTTGCATTATATGATTTTTATACACATATAAAGAGAATGACTGGCTTGCATGATAAGTTCTGTGCATGATAAGTGCAGACATTTATATAGTTAATAGCATGGCACGCAATTTTAGCTCTGGTTGTCTGGACATTTGAAGAAAATCTGATGGCACAATAACTATGAATTTGAACAGGCAGTTGGAAACGTAAGATTGTATGCAGACTGTCAGGGAGGTGAAAAAAATACTGACTGACACCATAAATGTGGCCTAATAGACAGACTTAGCAGTTCAAACCAAGTCGATTTACATAAAAAATACAGTTCTGAGAAAATTTCTGTGCGGATGGTCTGTCAGACTCACTTTCTCTCAAAAGAAATATTACAAAACATAGAAATATTTTATTTATTTAAAGAATTAATTTAAAATATCTAGTTTGAACGCACCTTACAGAACAGTATGCATACAGCACAGCAGTTAGACAGAGTGTGGTGTGTGGATGTAAATGAATGGATGACTGAAAGACTAACATATAGATGTTTTAATGTAGGTGAGCACAGGTGAGCAATACTGTATGAGAACAAGGTGCAAAAGGGAAAAAACATTTAAAGTCTCTCTCTCTCTCTCACACTTACTCACTGTCACCCTCTCTCTCTCTCTCTCTCTCTCACTCACTCACCCTCTCTCTCTCTCTGTCTCTCTCTCTCTCTCACTCACTCACCCTCTCTCTCACACTCACTCACTGTCTGTCTGTTTGTCTGTCTGTCTGTCAGAGGAGTGTGGGGATGTCGTGGTTGGTGTTAATGTGGGTCAGTCTGACAGTTCTGCTGATGAGTGAAGCCACATTCTATGAGACCATACAGCAGCACCTGGCCCCGCCCGGAACCAACATACAGATCCTTGGTGAGTCTCTCGTTCGTCTCAGCCATAACACAGGAGGGGGTGGAGTCACATCAATAATGATTAAACTGAACCCTGTATTGATTCAAGGTGAATTCAATTGAATCTGTTAACACATGCGGCTATAATCCCAGTTTAAATGTAGCCCTGATTATTTACTTTATTTAAAAATAATCAAGGCTACATGTATGTCACCATACTTCATTGCTTTACACTTAGAATTTATTTTCAATTATACATTAACTTAAAACTTATATACCAAATAGCAATGTCTGTAAGATGGAATGACCTGCTGAATTTTCATGGTGATAATGATTCAACAAACAGTATTTTATGAGCTGAAAAAAAAAATTAATTCATTACATATATGTATACATTAAATGCATAGAAATAGCATTTTAAGTAAGATTCCTTTGTGAATAATTATATTGTTAATTTACATAGATGCATTAATTTAGATTTTTTTAATGGATTGGAAAACGTAAACCGCTTACACACATTTTCACAGCATGTGTGGTTGTCCCGTTTTGTGCATGATGGAATGAGGTAATATGTGTAGATTCCTGTTGGCGTCAGGAGAATCTGTCAGGAGAATCTGTCAGGAGAATCTGAGGCACGGCTGCTGTTGGTTTGCAACGGTTAATCATGGCAGACAATCAAAATTAATTGCAGGTGAAGTTTTCAATTACTGATTTGTTAAGCAGTGTATTATTAAGCGGTGCAACACAACTAGAATTTAAATGAAACCCCAGATCAACACAGCAGTGATTAGCTCTAAACTTTGCTTCATTTACCTCGGATTGGTGCATTCTTTTTTTAGGATCAGAGACACACAGAGGAGTAAATGCTGTGTGTGTGAGGAGTTCAAAGTTGGTCATTAACAAATAGTTGCAACTAGCTCTGTGTTAGACCTGTAGTATAGCTGGTAGCTAGCAGCATAAAGGTTGTGGGTTCGATTCACAAGGAACATGTGTTCTGACAAAATGCCAAATGCATAGAAAAGGGGAAAAATTGTGTTAGGAGTGTTTAGCTCCCCAACCAATTAACCCACAAACATCTAGAGTGATTCTAGAACGACAAATGAATCTCAAACAAATCAGATCTGCCAAATATGATTTGTTAATCTCAAACTAATTATATTGGCAGTGCACACAGAAAAATGTAGGACAGAAAAATAATAGCGAAGCATCTGACTGTCCCGTCTGTACAAGTCACAGACAGCAGTAGTAGTTATTTTGGAATAAACTGTGAGAACTATTGCCTTGAATGTAAAAAGTTGAAAAATGTTGTCATCAAAATGAAATAAAACATGGGAATTTCATGGCTTTGGCAGAAAGGATCAGTTGTTTAGCTTGAGAAGACATGGAATACATTTTGTGTCACACAAACTTAATGAGGAAATTATGACAATTTTCAGTTTGGGGTGAGCCATCCCTTTAAGTAGATCAGGTCAAGAGGAGGTCAAACCTTTTATCAGAATCTAAATGAGTTATGAGAGATGCTGTTCTGTTTATCTAATATCTGTAAGGTTTTAAGGATTGCCTCATTTGCAGCAGAGCACAAATGCTTCTTGTAACCTCACACCTATAAATGAGAGAGCTAAAAGCAATTGGAGGCCATACCACTTACTTTAACTAATCTTGCTAGAGGCACTTTTTGGGATTGGATCCTGAATTGGAATTGATTTTATTGTACAGCCTATAGAACAATTATAGAGGTACATGCCACTACTGATACAAAGAGGAACGTCTCTCATTTTTCAACCGCCTGTGAAATTTTGGCACCTTTGTAACTGATAACAAACGCTTTAGATTTGACCATTTAGATTTGACTGACTTAGCTTTAATATCCTCTAAAATGCAGATAACCAATTACTAGTAATGCTAAACCAGGTTTAACAATTAGATTCTGGGCTTATAGTAACTTTACAATGTTGTATAAAATGCTTTTTTTGGCACTTGTATGAAACAAATGGTTGTAAATAGTATACTTAAAAAGTACATACATTTATTCATTTGGCAGACGCTTTTATCCAAAAAAAAACTTACAGTGAATTCAAGGCATACATTTTTAACAGTACTTGCATTCCCTGGGTTCAACACAACCTTTGCGCTGCCAACGCAAGCTCTACCAGTTGAGCTACAGGATCACACAGGAATTTTCCAAAAACATAATGTATGAGATTACTGTTTGAGCAACTTAATTTGCAGAGAAAAGAACAAGATATTATCATGACAAACTAAAATCTTAAAAAAAAAACCCACAAATTTTTCTAAACCGTCATTGAAGCATAAAAAATGTAATTGTTTTAAAACTACAACAACTGTGGGCTGTATTATTAATAAGTCTAAACCCACAAGTCAGGGTGAGATTGCAGCTTTAGAGGGAGTGGGAGGATGTGCATGTGTGTGTTGTATTACAATGAGATGTTTGTTTAAGTGTTGAGTGCTTTGAGGCTGGTGGATTGAACCAAGCATCAGGGCTGACAGATCATGAATTGCGGGGGCACCATTGCTTTCATTGAAACCATCAAACTAGTGACCACAATCACTTTAGGAAATTGAGGTTTCAAAGTGTAAAAAAACTGAATTGAGCTGCATCCATTAAAAGCTCTTTGATATAGGATACATTTCCTCAGAATTTGAATTTCAAATTGAACCAAAAGTTTACAAGACTGTACGTTTGATTCTGGCTGTATATTGACTTCAAAGGTACAGTTAAAAAAATTACATATTTTATTTTGCAAATGGTGTACAACAATGGGTGTATCAAAAAATAAAGCGCGCTCTATGTGTTTTGGAGGAGGCGTGGATTTGGACAGCTCTGAAAGAGGGGTGGGGTCCTATGCTGTCAAATGTTAACTTGCTGTTGCTATCCCTACTGAGTGAGTGGTCTTCTTCAGAGCTTTTATATATATATATACAGTATAAGAACATAACACGACTGTAGAAGATATTAGCAGGAATTCAGATGTCAGGTGATGTCAGGTCACGTTATAGATTTGGTGAAGCACTGATTCTGATTGGCTAAACAAAGCAGTCACAGAGACATGAATTAATGATTGTATGTATTTTAAATGCAGAAGTGATGCGTGAGGGAGACAGACAGAAAAATATGTAGCTGTTCTCACAGATGTGCTGCCGGCTGTTCTTGCTCGCCGGTTAAGACAAACAAACGCGGACCGATGATTCATGAGACCAGGTCTTTATTCAGCGCTGACAGCCGCAACCGCGCAGAGCAAATTGTGTTTGTCACGCGTGTGTTTCACCGTTATAAGACTGAGCTCTCCAGATGTAGAAAATAACCCATCTTTAATCAAACCATGACCCAAACAAACCCTTTACAAACTCGTTTAAAGACACGCAAACCATGTAAACAAATATTCACAGTTGGTCGGGCCCATGGGAGACTTTCACTTAGTCCAAGGACAAGCAGGTTATTATAAAACCAACCACACAGGAATCTGTCCTGATCAAAGATTTAAGGGTTCACAATTTACTTTTGTGTCTTTGTTGCACAGCACACTGTCCAAACAAAACTGTACGTAAAAATACATTAGAAAGACTTAAAGGAAAACAGTCAGGTTGGTCTATTTAAACTGCATTTAAACAGGTTGTTTCCTGGTGAAAACAGTGCATCCACTGTATTTACTGTTAAGATTTCAGCCCATCTGAATCCCCCCGACATCTCATTGAAAATTACCTGTTATAACAGATAATTCTTTCCCAGCAACACCCTGTGTTTCCCCCATCGCTGACAGCCACGTCCCACCTCTGCCACTCTTTGTCTGCACGAGTCCTCTCACCTGCTGACAGGGCCTGAACAGGCTGGAGGATGTAAAATAAAACACAATCAGACGTGCCCTCCTACCTAATTTATTGAAAAGCACATTGTGTATTCATTGGAGAATTGTGCTGTTACCGTTATAATGTCATGTATTCGTATGCGATGGTGACCCAGTGTGTGTGTGTGTGTGTGTATACATATACATTAGACACACACACAGAGTTTTTTGCACATACAAACACTTAAAACACATACCAACGTCATTTCAGATTTGCGTCATTAACAGTCAAATCAAAATTAATTTATTCAGCGAGCATCTAAAGTGTCTAACAATAACAGTCCTGATGAGATTATTCGAGTAGTATTCAGCTGCTCACATGCTCACAACAGGGCAACCCCATCATAACCAGCCCAATTTAAAATCAAACTTCAATAAATGATTAGACTACTGACACGAATTTCATTTAAAAAGCACCACTCACTTTACATTTGTACACCTGACAGACACTTATCTCTGGGATCTGAACCCACAACCTTTGTAATGCTATGTTCTACCGGCTGAGCCACAGAAACGGTATTTACAACTACAGAAATAAAACTTTCCAATAATGAAAGTAGCAGCATTAGCGTGCAGGAATGCAAAGTGTTAACAGCAGACTGTCAGCTAACTGTATTATGTTGAAAATAACAGCGGGCTAATCCGATCACAGCGGTTTCTCTGCCTCTTCACTTAGCAGCAACACAAGTGTGACTTATGAGCCTCTCGCTGTGGTTTTAGAGGGCAGATATCATATCAATCAGTGAGGGTTTCTGGGAAATATGGATTGTCTGTCAGATTTGCTTTTACTTGTTAGTTCCTTGATCAATGCTGCACTTCCTGGACATAAAGTTGTGAAAACGTGTGACTATATGAAAACGTACATGAAACAAGTAAACCCAGACATGGTCATATATGACATCATAGCACGTCTCCATTTATCTGAGGTGTAAAACAGAATTGAGAATTGAGATAATTGAGATAATACATCGGTTTCTGCAGGGGCTTTTCAATGTCTTTGAAAGGGCTCTTCCTCTTCTCTCATAGCAGCCTTACTTTCACACTTTACTGGGTGAATGGACACTCTCATGCTGGTCTTGTAGTGTGTGAATGTCACCTTTTACTTTTTATAAGACTCCATGTTCTCTGTTACCAGATTGTATTTCTTAAAACCATCTGCTGTACTGGTTACCATGGTGCTATAGTCAGTTATCATTAAGAATATATATATATATATATACACGTGTGTGTGTATGTACTACATATAGAGTTTTTGCATATATAAACATACTGTATATATACAGTATATATATATATGTTCCAACTCTTATATACTATCAACCTTAATATATATACAATAAAGATTTTAATGAAAATATGACTTATTAAAATTACTAAAGTTTCTTTCAGTAAACAAAGGTGTCATAGAATATAAATATCAAGACAGAAAACTCACCCGCAGGTTCTTAAAAAACACTTTAAAAGCTAAAGTGTTTAATTTCTGCCCCATTTGCAGAACCAAAAGGAATTACAAGCTTCACAGAGCCAGTGTTTACACTTTTTTCATGGCTCGCTTACTAAATTGGGATAGGGGAAAATATTTTAAATATTTTTAAAACATTACACGCTTCAGCTCAAAAGCTCATAACCCAATGCTTAATTTTCTTGCAAAATCTGGTAACACCTCACTATATTTCCAGTGTCTGCAAGCTCTAGCAAGGACAAGCTCGGATCTCTTTGAATCAAAGTGTCATCCTGTGTCTGTGCTCCCATTATGAGTTTCTCCAGAGGAAACGTCCATAAGGGCTCAATAAGGCTCAATAACAGGGACAAAGTTGGATGTCGGCTCGCCATCTGTAGTTCAGGCGGCAGAACCCGCCTGAAGACTTTCTTACAAAGTACCTATGACAGAATCAGGGCTCGTCGCGACACAGTATTCTGCTCATTTTTTTTCTATTAAATATGTTTTAGTGGCATGAGAGAGATGTGAGTTTTCTACGATAATTTATCTCCGCACGAGGGCCATCCATGTATCTACATTAAAACAAACATGAAACTGATTTTTCATCCGCTTCAAAACAAAGGTTATCTTCTCTTGTGTACGCCGGCAAACACTGACAGTTTAATAGTCTTATATAATGCGGCTCCTGAAGGCACATTATTTTAGCAGAAACGTTCCGTCCATCTTTCTTGCTTCCCTCCAATCTTCCTGACAGTGCCAGCGCCTATGGGAACAATAGCAGAGTCGTACAGTCTTAGCCCCTGGGCTGTCCTCCATCTGCTCTCTGTCACCCTCTCCCTCCCTCTTTCTGCCCTAAACAGGGTTTCTATGAATGCCAAAATCACCCACAATACCTAAAGCCATCAGACACATTCACACCCAGCCATGCATTACCTCAGAATTCTACCTCGGACACAGAATGCAGGAAGCCTTACATCAACTTTATTATATCAGCCTTTTATTACAGTTTTACCAGACATGTGACATTTACTGAGCTTCCAAAACCCAGCTTCTTACCTCTCATAGTGAAACTGCAAAACTCAATTTGTCTACACACAGTTACACTGTTAAAGGAGAAGTTACCTTATAGCTGCGATCTGTGACTGTAACTGCCTCTCTAACATAAGTAAAGAAAAATATGTAAAGTATAATAATCTGCAATTTATGTTTTTGACAGAGATGGCGATAAAGTTAAACGAAGCCAAACATATCTCAGAAAAACAGAACTCAAAAGCTCAAATGATAAATCATTATTATTATGAACTCTTGTGAAACTGGATAAGGCACATTGCATGTACTTGCTCAATAACTGGCTTATTTTTAACCAAAAAAAAGTTAAAAAAAAAAAAAAACATTTCCTCACGCTGTTGCCAAGCTAACTGTGATTATTTTTATCTGTGTAAACGATAACAGCTTTATGGCAAAATTACAGCATACAACTTTAAACCAACATAAGTGATTAATGACAGCATTGTTTTTGGGTAAACTATTGGGTGAATGGTTTACATCATAGATGACATCATTTATCCTTAACATGTATGTCCTTGGATCTTTACAAAGACATCACACTATCTCTGTCATCTTCATGTGTTTGAGGGTGTATAAAACTGTGGGTGTATAAAAGCTCTTGCATGATGCAATAAGTGTTGACCTAAAGTGACATCACTGATGTTGCCGTGGCTACAGTATACTGTACTATGATGTTTCGTTTCCTGTCTAATGATTTGTGGATTCAAAAGGGATTTGCAGGAATAATTAAAGCCTCCATAGCCAGAGTAAAACACTTATTTTGTCTGTCTATTAATCTCTAATTGATTAAATGTCTCACAAACAGGCTTGTTTGGGCCACCATGTTTAAAACAAACAATTTCCAGTGTGTAAGTGAGAAATGTATATTACAGATGATTAAAATAATGGCCGGCTATTCAGCAGGGAGGAACAGAAACAGAGCTGGTGGCGCAGTCAGATGCTGCCCTTGTTGTTTTTTGTTGTAGTTTTAAATGTATTCTTTCTGTAAAACAAATGTTGACGGTTACGGAATTAGACCAAATGGAGACAGAGCAGCGGGCTGCTACAGAACTACTGTGGTACCGTCTCATTTACTATTCAACTCTCTCGCTGTGGAAATACACTGCATGAATTGTGTATAAAGAAACAAGCCTGTGATTTGTGAATCATATTTTAGGAATAGCTAATGAGGTCAAGAAACGTTTTCATAGCCGCAATAATATGTGGATGGAATACTGGTAGACAGAGAGAGAGAGATAGAGAGAGAGAGAGAGAGAAAGACAAAAAGAGACAAAGAGAATGAAAGAGAGAGAAAGAGAGAGAGACTCATTTTTTGACCTCCTCAGACATATCTCCACATCACAGAGTCTTCAATACAAGTTAACAGTTTGGGTTCATGGCTGTAAGTCAAAATTCTCCTTTGGAGTTGATGAATAATTCAGAGGGAGTATCAAGAATGTGTATGTGGGTAATTGTTTAAACAGCAGGAGTAATTGAAAGTGTACAGGCGGTGGTTGAGGAAAAATGGATTTCGGTCGCCTACAGCTCAATTAATTACATCGCAATTCATCCTATCACGTCGCTCACAGCCACAAAGAACCAATAAGAAGATCCCCATGCAATAATAAACATGCCATCTCTCTCTATCATTCTCTCTCTCTCACACACTCTTTGTTTCTCTTCTACCTGCAGCAGGAGAGATGGGAAGGCAAGTTAATTGTTTTGCATGTGAAAGTTGCAGCCATCAGCCATGTAGAGAAGCAATCAATCAAAAACGCGTCAAGCAGCCAGGAAAATGAAAACCACATTCAGAGGAAGCAAAATGTTTTGCAATGAATTTTAAGCTGATCTCACATAACCTGTAGCCTAAAGTTGCTCAAATTTCCAATAGTTACTACATCAGTATTCGGTGTTGCAGTTTGGAAATGGGAACTGCACAACCTTCATGCTTTACTGTATTTACAGTAATCATCAAATATCACTCACAAAGCTTCTGAGTGGAATCTTAACATTGTCCATTAGATGTAAAGTTTCAAAACCAGTTCAAACCTGATAAAATGTGACATGTGCACTGCATTGCTTCAACAAAGCCAAACATATCTCAGAAAAACAGACCTCAAAATCTAAAAAATGATAAATCACTACTATTATAAACAGACTCTTGTGAAACTGGATAAGGCACATTGCATGTACTTGCTCAATAACTGGCTTTGGTTTATTTTAAACCGAAAAAAAGTTAAGGATTGCAACTTTAAAAAAAGATCTTTAAAAAATATTTCCTCATGCTGTTGCCAAGCTAACTGTGATTATTTATATCTGTGTAAACGATAACAGCTTTATGGAAAATTACAGCATATAACTTTAAAACAACTTAAGTGATTAATGACAACATTGTTTTAGTTAACATATTCTTTCTTTATATCTCACTGCTGTTTTGGAGAAACATCAGAAACATTAATGAGATCTCAGGCGTGGTTTTCTTTTTTACAGAATTTGCCCCACCTTGCTTTTATGCTTTTTCTTTGTTCATCCACATTCTTACAGTTGTGACAGAAGCATCGAGCATAAGTGTGTATAGCTGTAGGCAGTCTCATTGTCCTTCTTCAGTGGCATACCACAGAGGACATGAGTCTTAACAGCACATGTGGACACTGAGAGGCCCTTCAGATAAACCGGGAGAGCCCGAGAGAGCGCTTAGCACTCGTGAGTTTGAGGCAAATCGCCCGATGCTGAGCCAATCTGAACTCATTTACACACACAATGACCCACTTCAGAAAGGACAGAACCGTGCCTCTGTCTGAATGCTATGATGCTATGCAAGAAATCAATACAATGCGATTAATTTTAAAATATACGGCGGTTGCAAGCAGAACAATATCCCTTCATCTGCATGTTCTTCCAGCTGTGGAATGACAAAACAGTGTGATTTTCCAAGGATGCGGTTAAAACTTTTCAGTTAAAAGTGCACAGTCAGAAAAGAACTTATAAGACCAGGAAATGACCAGAAAACACAGTTCAATTGCCCACCGAATGCGCATTATGCAAAAAGAAAGAAATAATAGGAATTAAGTGAAGTCAAGAAATCGCTGTTTTTGAATTAAAACGTCAATTCAGTCTGCTTCCCCCAGGCTGTATGAATATTTGTAATGAGAGTTTTAAAGGCCCACTGCGATTCAGTGCTGTTGCCCTAAAA
>JBAJNP010006329.1:0-10273 GCA_036877545.1 Yasuhikotakia modesta | reverse complement strand
ATATCCCTTCATCTGCATGTTCTTCCAGCTGTGGAATGACAAAACAGTGTGATTTTCCAAGGATGCGGTTAAAACTTTTCAGTTAAAAGTGCACAGTCAGAAAAGAACTTATAAGACCAGGAAATGACCAGAAAACACAGTTCAATTGCCCACCGAATGCGCATTATGCAAAAAGAAAGAAATAATAGGAATTAAGTGAAGTCAAGAAATCGCTGCTTTTGAATTAAAACGTCAATTCAGTCTGCTTCCCCCAGGCTGTATGAATATTTGTAATGAGAGTTTTAAAGGCCCACTGCGATTCAGTGCTGTTGCCCTAAAAGCTGAATGTACACATTATCACATCTAAATCACAGTCATATCTCTGGTTGTTCCTCTGATGAAAGGTTATGAGTTTGTTAAAGGAAGAGTTGACCCCAAAATCAAACAAAATCTGTTATTATTTACTCCCCTTTATGTTGTTACAGGCCTGCATGGTGTTTTATTGTGAAACAATAAACATAAAAACTATGATTTAGCCATACAGTACGTGTGTGATTATTTGCTGACAATCAAATGTCAATAACATTAAATGTTATTGTTCCTAAAAACATTACTTCCTAATTTGAGTTTCTGAATTTCTATTTCTATTCTATTCTATTTTCTTTTTAAAGCTGCAGTCAGTAACTTTTAACCCTCTATCGCCATCTTTGTTTAAATATGAAATTGCAGATACTTTACAAGTCAAATGACAAGTCAAAGTCAAACTGACATTACCTGCAAAATTGGACTCAACACAGATTTGTTATTTACTGATTTTGGAAATTTTATGGTTTATTTTAACTGATAAAAGTTACAGCTTGCAGCTTTAATAATACAGTAATGGTAAATTTTGTTTATTATTTGGTTACCATTACCAGTTTAAAAAATGTATTTTTAAACTGATTAATAAACTTAAAATGTTTGTATAAACATAATTACTCTCAATTGTGAAACTAAAATTGTTGCACAGTATGAGAAAGTATTTCCTTTTCTTATTCAAACTCACTATATGTACAGAAGAACTCATTAGAGCTGAATATCATGGGAGTTTAAGACAAAGCATGAGGTAAACAGTGTTATAAATATTTCACATTGCAGTTTAGATATGCTCTCATATTCTGTTATTTCCCTTTTAAATCCACTGGGAAATCCAAAACATAGCATAATAGCATTTTAACAAGCCATTCCAAGATGGATTTTTTCCTGAATTCACATTCTTTCAATGAGATTTCTCTAGGGATACATGGCAAAATTAATTACCATTATTCCATAAATCTATAATTACCTTATTATTTCCAAATTATAAAAAAACCCCATTCTGGGCCTAAATTAAACCCAGAAAGGAAAGAAACTTCATAAATTAGCAAGATAATGAGAACCGTGGCTTTGAGGGGTTTAATGCGGTACCTCGCGCATTCGCAAGCGCATTCCCACACGCGCAGCTCACCTTCACAAACCATCATCGCGGTTCGAACTCATTCGTCTCATTATGATAGGATGAAAGGATTACACTGAGCTTGTTTGAGGTCTGAATGGTTTAAAGAATAAACAGAGAGACAGCGTGTCGGAAGACATTAACCTTGGACAGTTCGAACCCATCACATTTATACAGTGAGCGTGGGACGCTTTGTTCAATGCAGCAGTACTAAAAACAAATTGCTCTGTCCATAAAGACAGATATTCAACGGGGTTCAATGGCTGTATATTTTTAGAAAAAGAGTAGATAATACTTATGTGCTTGAACGCACCCAGGACAACATAACCACCAGAGACTTAATTTTGTTCTGCTCTCATCTCCTGGTTATTCATGCATGTGGGCAGATAATCTCATCGCATAATTGTGTTTATCTGAAACACTTCTTCACGACATTAACGGGAAAATTACTCGGGCCACAGGGCTCCCTTTGTCTCTCTCTCCACAGGTCTGTCATGTTGATGCTCAGGCATTGGTGATTACAGCTGAGTAACTGTATGAATGTGAGACAACTGTTTTAAGAGGAATCAGGGCTGAGACCAAAGATGTAGTACACACACACACTCACACACAAGAGACACACACAAGAGACACACACCAGACACGTCCAAAGAGGCGCCCATATCTCTCACACACACACACAGTTTCACCTCAAAGGAACTAACTATGAAGGTCTATAGAAGCTGTAAAGAGCTGTTCAATTCAAGAGTGCTCACATTCATCTCATTTGGCTCATTATTCATTCATATTATTAATAAATATTATTAGTAAGAGTAAGTAGTCATAGTTATTAGTAAGAAATAGTGCAGACACTAAAATATTTCTACAATTTTTAAGGTGTAAATTAAATAGTGAAACACACACTTTCATTGTATACTTTAGGCTTTAGACTTTTCACCAGCACTGTATGTTGCAAATAACATCATGTATTTTTAGATTGTAAACATTGTTCTTTTTCAAATATAAATCTTCTTTAAAACAGCTCTCAATGAAAAATTACAATTACAGCGTCTACCAGCAGAAACTAGCACTACCAGAGCTAAACAGCCAATCCCTGACTAACAAAAATGACAGAGTGCAACACTAATTGTAACTTCTCCCGGTCATGTCTGTCACTTCACATTTTTAGCATATAGCTCAAGTGCTGCTGCGGTTTCTCAACACTAGCTACTGTTGCGCCTCGCCCACAAACTGAGCACCCGCATTATTTTTCGGGCAGCTGGCCGGCCGGCTTGTCATGAGGTCCTTTAGCAGAGTCAGAATATGATTTCATGCCCCAGATCAGTTCCACAGACTAAGGCTTCAGTCCCTCTGAATGTGACAGCGCACTGACGCCCTTTGTAGAAACGCATACTGATGTATTCTCTCTCTCTTTTTCTCTCTCTGTATCTTTTCTTCTCCTCTCTTCCTCCCCTCCCACTTTACCCTCTTTCATGCCATTCTTATTCATCTAAAAACAACATCGGCTCTTCTCTTTTGTAGTTGCTCTGCATTTTAATAAAACATTGCCGGTTCTGCGCAGGCCTCCCTTGGCAGGCTGTTTTTCACTCTGCGCTTGGATAGTGCTGCTCGCAGGCATGTGTAGTTTTATAAACCACAAGCTTTCATTTGTCTTCTGTGACTCGCGCTCGTGGTGCCGCTATTGATATTTGCTTCACCCATGTGTAAAATACACGTGTTGTAAAAATGGCCATTCGCTATTTGAAAGGGCATCGTTTCAGAAAAACGAATCTGTGACAGAGATAATAAATGATATGGGGTTGTATCCAAGCCAAAGTTTTTGCATAATTTTACAGGCGATTTACACATGCGACCGTGGCCGGTGGCTACCGGAATGCGTAAATAATATTTCACATTGGAGTTTAGCTACCTCAGATGTTTACAAAGATGGCATGTGGGGCGGGTAAGAAAACGCATTAGCTGCTATTCTGTCAAGTAGAGAATTTAAATGCATTTTTATACGGACGGGTCACTGAATGATCGCGGTATCGTAGCACACCAGAACTGGGTAGACCAGAAACAAAACTACACATGCCCAAACAGAACACATTTACTTGTGAATTTGTTGACTAAAATACAGATTAGTTTAAGTCCAGCTGTATTTGTGTTTGTTTTGCAGACAAACGCACATCTAAGTGCCTCAATTAGGCCTGGTAAGCTTTGCTTTTAAAGGGGCGTGCACTCGGATGTCTCCCTGTTTGCCCTTCATGTGAAATCTCTCATTGTGAATCAGCCTCATCTCAAAGCTCTGAACAGCATGACTCCATCAGACTGACATCCACCCAGCAGCAGAGAGAGATGGAGGCAGACAGACAGGGAGAGAGAGACGGAGATTTAGAGAAAAATAGAACATTTAAAAGTTTTTTCAAAGGAATTTCTAGCAAAATAGGCACTTCACTAAAAAGAGTTTTAATCTCTTCTGCCTATTTACTGAACAAGATCATGATGGATTGAAGCGCATAAATTTACATTTTAATACAGCTATACGTTTGTTCACTATGTGCGTTCCTTGAAAATCAAACCTGCAACCTTTTGTGCTGCTGACACAATGCTCTAAACACAAATGTTGTTGTATTAAATATCAGTTTGGTAGTGGCAGCCATGCTTATTTTAAAAACTAGCAACATTTAACTGTAAAATTGCTTATACACAACAGTTCTATAAATAGGAAAACTTATTAATCTTATTATAGACACAATATGAGAAGGTATTGTACTTTGCTACACAAAGCTTGTCTCACAAATGACCTTATGCCAGTCATGTGATCTTTTTAAAGTTAAACAATTACTTGACAGGAGTCCATTTGTGTACGGGTGAAAATGTCTTGTACTGCATTTATAAAGAAACACCCTGCACTGAATTTCAACAAACAAGTTATCAGGTTCTTGAAAAACAGCAGTCAGCAGACTTAACACAAGGAATACGATGTTCCTCTGAGGAGAGAAACATCCATCATTAAAATGTTGGAATCAGGGTCTACAATCCTGCCCAGAACTGGCGGTTCTCCAGAAAGTTTCTGGTCAAGAACCAGGGGAACACAAGAACACTAACAGAGTTACAGTGAGCGATGGGAGAAACTGTGCAGGACATAACAACAGCAAACACGGTTAGTAAACCTAAGATGGATGACAACCTAAAAGTCTTTGCTGGAAAACATCACACCACATCTTAGCAGGTGTTTGCTGAAAGCCTAGAGACAGACTCACAATTTGCAGGATCATTCTGTAGTCAGACCAGATTCCAACTTTCAGAACTTAACACTCAGTGCTGTGTTGGGACAAACGTAACAACAAATCACAATGAGAACAGAAGCCCCACTGTGAAACAGCATCATGCTTAAGGCTTACAAAAAACTCATAAAAACAGAAACAAAAATGGAGAATGCTAAGTACAAAATAACAAAGCAAGGCGAAAAAGTCATGGAGGCACCGCAGGGATGTTTGGGATTGAAAAGATTTTTAATTTGCCTACAGGAAAATCTCACCAGGGTGACTTAAAACCAAAGAGTTTATATGTTTCAGAGAGACCCAGTCACAGGTCAGACTTCAACTCCAATGATTGTCTGTGGAATGACACAAAAAATACTTAAACAATATACTTACATAAAAATAAGTGTGTGTGTGTGTGTGTGTGTGTGTGTGTGTTTGTGTGTGTGTAGGATTTTGTACAATCCTTCATCCTATTTCTGACTGATGGTGTAGCTCCACTGCAAAACAATTAATAAATATTAATAAAATATATTAATAAAAATATCTAAATATTCCAAATAACAAACATACTGAGAATCAAAACTACATGCATTAAGGCTTATTTTACAGAATGTACTTAATTGTCTAACATATAGATATGAATCAATATGATATCAATAATTTTATTTGTTTTTATTTATTTTCAATGTTGTTTTTCATTCACAGTTACTTACAACTGTAAGTTTCTTGCAGCTGTAAGTAGCTTGTTTTCCTAGCACAAATTCCTGTTAGCCTTTATTTATTTAGCATTCAAATAAGCTGGTAGGGAAATATTTCATGTGTAGATACAGTTGCTTCACAGTCTGTTCTGTGCCCTACGAAAGCCGTTTTGGATCGTAAGAAACACTTTATCTACCGGTGACAAATTTGCTTTAAGGGTTGGGAGGATAGAGCAATTCATCAGTAAACGGTTCTCACCAATTTCAGCTTGACCCAAATGAATGACAGAATTCTATGAAGTAACACCCCAGAGGAGAAAACAGCCTGTGTGTAGCAGTGTGTTTTGTGTGTGTGTGTGTGTGTGTGTGTGTGTTCAGTCAGTGCTCTCTTCAGCTACTGTTGACAGCGCTGTCAGATTCTATGGCTAAAACCTGAATTCCATCAAGGTCACCTTAACAAACCTGAACATACTCAGGCATCTGGTTTTGGGCTTTAAATTTAGATAGACTTGGTTTAGACTTGTGCACTGATTGAAAAGAAATATACTGACAGAAATTATTTGTATGGTAGAAATGAAAGGAAAGAGGGTGGTCTTCATTGTGCCTGTGGGTCACATGCTTGTTTTGCTGGTCTGTGGGTGAGGGGTTAGGTACATGTTTTTGTATACTTGAAGTTAAAAATGAACTATGGTCTAACAGTTTTTGCACATTAAGCTGTGGCGATTGTATCTGTGCTAATATTCTGCTCACCTGCTCATGCAATGACATTTCCTGTCCTTTTTGTTATTTTTAAAATTAAAATGGCAAAATGTAAACAGCATAATTTTTCAGAAATTCAGAAAATTAATGACTGACAGAAAGTACCTGAGAGAAAAAAGAATTAACATTAATCTGTAAAGCCATAATAGGGTGCAAAACTCTGGAAGGATGAGAATTTTGTTTGCTGGCACTCTTCTAAATATTCAGTATTTCTGTGTCCTTCGATGAACTAAACTGGTTATCATGTGAATGAAATCTTCCATGTCTAAGCTCATATGTTCATAAGCAGAACCATATTGCGACTGCTCGTCTGTCGTTGTTTGTTTGTCCTGTGTGTTTGCTCACTGTTGATAGCTTGTTATATAACCTGTCAGACAAAACACTCACACAGATGGCTGTGAATGAATGAAACAATTGATGCTGAATGCATGTACTACGCTTCCTCCAGACAGACAGACAGAAACACACACACCAACTGGCTAATTAGACAGCATAAGACTCAAATTTATAGCCTGTGTGCATAACTAGCTGTCTATTTTTCCCTCTCCAAACACCGGCTGCTACAGGAAAATGAGTTTTTATTGGTCCCTGATGGCCTGGTCTCATATCCATTACACTGAATAAGTGCCTGAAATAGCCCTTGTAGTAAGCAGTATAATGCAGGATTCCCTACCACAGCAGCTATCAGAGCATCTACTACATCAATCTGTGGTGAAGCCCACCCGCCCTCAGAGTGACCTTCTGATATGTCTCTAAAATATGAAACTCAGCACCATTCAGTGAGTCACTATAAGGTCTTCTTTGAAATTTATGGTGCAAGGCTTCCTAATGATAAATATTTCATGAAATAATATGCACGGTTTAAATTAGATTTTCGAGCTGTTTTTCAGCCATTTCGATAGAGGTTAGTAAAAATTAAAGCAGAAAAATCCTGGCTGCTTTGGTTCAAACGGACACGAGATCTAATTTCAGATATAAAAACTAGAACAGGGAACCAAAAATTGCCAAAAATAGCCTAATGATGAAAATAGGAGATTGCTAAGTGCAATGCAGCAGTCTGATTGAATATACTGTGGAGTCCAAAAGTCTGAGACCACATTAAAATCTGAGATTCAAAATCTAATTTACACCTGGAAATATTAACTGATACACAAACTTTGTACAAATGGGTCAGATTGCCAAGACTTCCTTGAACAGGCTCTTACACACACACACATAAACACACACTCATAAGTTAGCTCATCTTTCTCACACGGGGTCTGACAAAGGACAGCTGCCTGATGTTGCTTCACCGCAGCTCTGAAAGCACTCTGACCCTCTGTTTAATATGTTGAGTAGACAGAAGCCACACCGAGACCCCTATGAGACAACGTTTATCCCCCAAGGTTCAGCAATCAATTTCAAGCCGGTTGCGCGAAGTGACAGAATACAAAAAGCAATCACCTGTCTGCATGGATCCAAGCTGTCCACTGTCACCTGCTTAAACATTCAAACCTGCCCTAAAACACTCTGATAAGCCGATAAAAGTCAACTGACGGCACCTGTTTCTGCATCTCCTACTGTTTTGACTAACTTTAGCCTAGAGGTAATGGGAACTTAAACAAGCCAGGAATGAAAAAGCCATTTACATTTTGATTGATTTTTGAAAGTGCGTTTAACATTTTTTATCCATCCTTTCGCCTTCTCACTTCAAACCCCCAAATGAGAGGCACGGCGCTCTGTTTACACTCATTGAGGAGTGAAGATATTTTAGTCAGGAGCTATTGCAATTTTTCTCTCTTTCTTGATAGATCAAAGCGAAACTGGGTCTGTCTTCTGTAATTAAGACTACACATTAAAGAAAACAAACCCCTGCACATTCTGACTGAAGCCCTATGGGGGGGTTGGTATTTTTCATAATTAAAAAAACACAAACAAGGCCTCTACAATCCACACTATTCTCAGTGGAACATTGTTTCCTGCGTTTCACGATGAATTTCGCCTGTTTTGTTTGAGCTTCTATTTCCCAAATGACACTTCTGTGGTCATATTTGATAAAATTACAAAATAAACATTACATTAGATCATGATTATAGTCTAAAAACATGCTTTACGTTAATCTAATTTAGTACTTATTTGTACCCAGTTTAAAACAGTAAAAGAAAGTTAAAAGAAGTAATCGTGTATTGTGAATATAAATTCTCTTGACCCAAATGAACAAATTTTCTCTAACTAGCAGGCTACAGATTGCATTTATTTGTAAAAATAACTACAGCTTACTTTAGGTTACCTTTATTTCACAGAGAACTGTAGAATGGATCTCAGTACTGGTAAAGAAAGTCCAAAGTGATCATACACTTAAGATTTTCTCTCTATCTCTTTTTGTATCTTTGTCCCTCTGCTTCTATAATAGCTGAATTAGCAAAGCAGTTGGTAATACTCACTCACTCTCAGTATAGGAACCGCAGGCACTTTTTTCTAAAGGACTTCCGATCACCTCAGATCACTCACCATTAATGTGCTCTTAGACAAATTACAGCAACTCCCCAGACCTCTCACCTTCCTTTTTATCTTAGACCCTATAAGAGACTGTTCTCTTCTTACACAGTCAGAGTCACCAAGCTCTGTGCTTTATGTTGGCTATTGCAACATTGCCAAGCATTTACTGTACGTGTGGCACTGAAATACAGTAAAGAAATGATACAATGAGACACGATGCCAAGCAAATAAACACACAGAAAAACAAAACAAGACTAATCGAATATAGAATAATATTCTATCATCCCCCTAAGGAGTGTTTGCAATAAAATGTCTGATGAGTTATGTGGCAATATAAAGAGACAATAAAAAATAACATGCATTAGAGAAATTATTGTATATGTAGATTCACAACTGAGGTTTTTGCTTGGTTACTGATGTATTTATCTTCCGACAGAAGGCGGGACATGCCAGGTGATCGCGGCGCACAGATGCTGTAACAAAAACAAGATAGAAGAGAGATCGCAGACAGTGAAATGCTCTTGTTTACCAGGAAAAGTGGCGGGAACTACCAGGAATAAACCCTCCTGTGTTGATGGTAGGTGAATTAAAAAGACTTAAGCTTGTGTAGCTGTCTCTGTGTTATGTGGCATGATGTATACACAGTCTCCTGGCACATGCTCAGTGCAGCTGTGCGTCGTTTCAACAGTCTTGCATGCTGCAGCTGTGTTAGGATGACATGCGCTTGCAGCTGTGTTGTTTAAAAATACTGCATTGCTTTACGCAGCAAGTTTACCTAAAAATAAACATGCCATTATTTACTCACAGGCTATTGTTATTGTTTTTGTGGAACACAACAGTAAACATTATGAATAAGCTCCAGTCAGACGTAAAACAGTTCAAAGCAACCGGGGCCTGTCCAGTCCCATCTGTTTCTCACAAAATACTATTTTGATATAGCATCAACATTCTTGGAATACAGCGCATGAGCCATATGGGATTTCCCTGTGTTTCTGCTTTATTTATTTATATTTTATTTGATGTTATGATGTTTGACTATCCCTGACAGTACAAACACCAGCACACAAGGTTAGAATAACACGTGGTGAGCAAATAACCAAATTGATATTAGTGGGAAAGATATTTCTTTAAGGAGTGTTGTGTTGAACAAGCTCAGCTCAGGGTCGCTATTGCAGCGTCCCTGCCCCAGAAAACCTGAGATCCTTCGGGCTTTTCATTATTAATGCCCTGTCCTCCTGACAAACGAGGGGCTGTAAACTAACACTTCTGGGAAAATTTCTCACTCGCAACGCATCCCAAGATAATCAAAGGACATTCACTTTAACTGCGTCTCACAGAGGAGCGACTCACCTTTTCCCATCTTACGCTCGTTAGGATGTCTTAATGATCTCAATTATACCGTCATATAGAAAGAGCTGCAGGGAATTAAAACGAAATCTTCCAATGCATTAAAAGCCTTTGCATATACGCGAGTGCTTATTGTTTGTTTGCTTTTTGTGTAAATGACAAAGTTCATCATTTATTTAAAGCACCGATTTTTTGCAAACGCGTATTCGTGTGTGTGTGTGTGTGTGTGTGTGTGTGTGTGTGTGTGTGTGTGTGTGTGTGTGTGTGTGTGTGTGTGTGTGTGTGTGTGT
>JBAJNP010006328.1:0-25900 GCA_036877545.1 Yasuhikotakia modesta | reverse complement strand
GGGCCCATCCATCTGGCCCATCAAGACTCACTCTCATTTCATCAGTCCATAAAACCTTAGAAAAATCAGTCTTGAGATATTTCTTGGCCCAGTCTTGACGTTTTAGCTTGTGTGTCTTGTTCAGTGGTGGTCGTTTTTCAGCCTCTTACCTTGGCCATGTCTCTGAGTATTGCACACCGTGTGCTTTTGGGCACTCCAGTGATGTTGCAGCTCTGAAATATGGCAAAACTGGTGGTAAGTGGCATCTTGGCAGCTGCACGCTTGACTTTTCTCAGTTTACGGGCAGTTATTTTGCGCCTTGTTTTTTCCACATGCTTCTTGCGACCCTGTTGACTATTTTGAATGAAACGCTTGATTGTTCGATGATCACGCTTCAGAAGCTTGGCAGTTTTAAGAGTGGTGCATCCCTCTGCAAGATATCTCACTATTTTTGACTTTTTGGAGCCTGTCAAGTCCTTTTTTTGACCCATTTTGCCAAAGGAAAGGAAGTTGCCTAATAATTATGCACACCTGATATAGGGTGTTCATGTCATTAAACCACACCCCTTCTCATTACTGAGATGCACATCACCTAATATGCTTAATTGGTAGTAGGCTTTCGAGCCTACACAGCTTGGAGTAAGACACCATGCATAAAGAGGATGATGTGGTCAAAATACTCATTTGCCTAATAATTCTGCACTCCCTGTATTTTGTTGTTGCGTCATGTCTTTTATTTTATTTTTTATTTTGATGTCACATTCTGTGGTCCTTTTCTTTGGTCTTTGTAGTCCCTAGTGTTACTCTGCCCTAATTGTCTCCAAGTGTTTCGTTTCCCTTATTTAGTCTTCTTCGTCAGCTTTTGCGTACTTGGTTATTAAATATGTTTTATGTTAATTTTCTGTGTTCATTGGTAGTATTATGGTGATGTTTACACTTAAACTGTTACTCTTTTCAACTGCATAGAGATTCAGTCTCCATTTCATTGTTTAGATAAAACAATACAGAGTAATGTAATGCTGTTTATTTTCACTGTGGGAATCACAAGTGTAGAGCCTTCTCATGTCATGGACATGAC
This sequence comes from Yasuhikotakia modesta, assembly GCA_036877545.1. Taxonomy (NCBI): domain Eukaryota; kingdom Metazoa; phylum Chordata; class Actinopteri; order Cypriniformes; family Botiidae; genus Yasuhikotakia; species Yasuhikotakia modesta. The sequence continues at coordinate 24,843 of JBAJNP010006328.1, read as the reverse complement.
ACAAGGGGCTGACTATTTTAGTGACTTCGCCACTCCAAAACACCCACTTAAGAGAACACAGGTATGATCCAAATAAGAATAAGGCAAGATGTGTGAGTTTACTAAGCTTTTATTATGCTATAAAAATGATCAGCATAGTTAAAACAGAAGGCAGGAATCACCACACAAAAAAAAACTTGGACACACACACAAAAAAAGAACAAAAGAAGTGCTTAATCATGAAGAAAGAGGATGGAGACTGAGACAAAAAAACATGACACATCAATCAGAATCATGATTGACCCTTGCCTGTTTTTGTTTTATGTCTTGGTTTATTTATTGAATACGCACATGGATTCGAGCAACCCCGCCTCCGTTTCATTACAAGTCAATGCAAACATTCTGTAAGAACTCAAAAATATTTTCTAATGCAAAATAAATATTTATAGACACTGGAAAGCTGCAACACTATCTTGTTTTAAATGTTAACATCTTCGTGACGAATACAGCATTACATTTATTTCCTACTTTAACACCTACTTTTACATCATGTCATGTTCTTTGTGTGTTTGTAAACAAATTCTAGTCTAGATCACAAGCAGGAACCTTTCCTATTATGAAAATATTTTTGTGAAGATAAAAAGTTTTATTTATTTATTAATTTTTTTAATTAATTTATTCTATTCCTCACTTGTTTGCACTTGCCTCATTAAAAAAATCATTGTACATGTATTGATACTTTTTTTTGCCAGGAACATTTTCATGTCTGTTTCATCTTTTAAATATCAACTTGTCAACAATATCAGTTTGTTTTCACTGTCAATGTCAAATCATAAAATCTAAGATCGATTTAATAAAGAACGCTCTAGTCTTTTGCTTTTTAAAATTTCTCAACCCCATATACATGTATTTGAATGGTGTTTGGGCGTATTCTCATCCCAGTCAGTATTTAATAAATGTTGTATTAGCAATATTATAAATCCTAGCAATATTTTAAGTCTTATTTAAACTTCTTAATTTCAACAAGTGTCTGTGATTTAAAAACTTACAGATGCAACACAGTGCAATGGAAATTTAGATATTTTCCATTGCGTTTCAAATGGTTGACATGCTTCACCTTAGTGTTTACATATACACCAACCTTGTCATAATGCTTTGTAAATGTTGACACAAATTGAAAACTTTACAGGCCTGTTTGACGTGTCGACCTTTGTCTCATGTCCTTTAAAAACAAAGTCATCAAACCCTGTTTCTTGTTTAATATTAACTCTGTCTGCACCCACCTAAAGGGCTTTAGGGATTTATGCTTTTTCACATGATCGTGACAAACAGCATTTAAAGGTAAACTTATTAAGAATATTTGATAATTGTGTTTCAGATATACATTACGGTAATTTTTACCTTTCATGTAATTATAGATAAATATATTGACTAGTGCTACCCTGGGTATTCATTTTTTACATATCCAACTTGTATGCAAATTCTGTCTTGTAGTTTCACAGTCACTCTGCAAGATATTATCACACTATAAATGACATGTTCATTTTTTACAGAACATCAGAGAGACCACAACTGGCAAAAGACTGGAAGTCTTTATTTCTTTCCCCTTTCTGTCTATTTGCTTGGAAGTAAAGAAAAGGAGGTGTGGCTTTCAGCTCTTCCGAGGCAGGTATAGCCGGAAACAGAAGAAGGGGGAGGGTTTACCTGCATGGTGTTAGTGTACACAGCAATAAAAGCAGCACTGCACCTGTTCCTCTTCCCAGACTCTCCCCTTTTCTCTCTCTCTTTGACTTCTACTGCACACAACAAACAACAGGAATCGGAAAGAGGGCCAACATGGATCCCAACCAGGCCATTGGGAATGACAGAGACTTTGGAAAGGAGGATAAAAAGGAAAAAGATAAAAGAATAAGAAGAAATAGACCTTTCCTAAAGTACCTGGAGAGAAGGAAGACAGACACTATTGTGAATGATACCGACTGTAAAGGTGACATCAGCATCGGGACTTTGGTGAGAAGGAGCCATTCTGACAAAACAGAGTATAGTGCTAAACTTAAAGGTAATTAATTTAGTCTTACAGGGCAGTTACTTTGTGTTTTTGAATGAAGCTGGGTTCTTGTAAAGTGGTAAACTTCATATAATTTAGTAGTAAAGTCACCCATCTCAGATTCCATTGGATCTTTGTGTGGAATTGAGTAGATAAAGAGAGCATATGTGCGTACTGATGCTTAGCACCTGTTGCATTGTTACTGAGAAAGCTCTATTCCCACTGGATTGATGTCACATATGCAAAATGAACCTCGGTCAGTAGTCAACATCATTGTGGAACATTTGTAAACAACCTTAGCCACAATGCCTATGCTGTTTACTGTAGCAGGAAGTCTAAAATTGTTTTTATTTTGAAGTCTAATAAGTTTACTATGATAATTCTTAACTGCCATATTTGCAGAACTATGTTTTATTTCATACAAATAAGAAATATAAGCATTCCAGTTAGCATTAATATAGAACATTATTAACTTAAATGTTATTTATTAATTAATTTTTACTGTTGTGTCACAACATGTTGTGATGATTTGTGAATGTCAAACGTGAATCAAACACATTTTGACAGTGTCATCAGCTGTTTAAATAAACTAGTTTTACTACCTGCACTGAACAGGGAATGAAGCCTGTCAGGCCAGTCAAGTCATGAGATCCTGTCATACTGTTGGTATGAGGGCATTCTTGTCAAACAAGCATATTAGTTTTTAACATTAGCCTTTATATTATGCAAAATGAAGTGTTAGAATAAGAATTCTGAGACTTCACAACTACTTTAACAAACAAGGAAAAAGGGATTATGTCTACAATTATATAAATGTCACTTAAAACACACACAGCACATTTATTTTGTCCTGAAACTGGCAAAGTATATGTAGTTTCTTATTGTTTTTGTAGAAGCATTGGCAATCACACTATAGATGTTATATTTGTTAGCATATGCAATATTTGAAACATTCAACATTGTTCAGCCCTATATATTATTATACAAATAGCCCTGTATGTCATAGCAAACCATCAATCATATAGCACAACGACGATGGCATTTGAAGTCAAACATATTACCTCACCAAGGAAGTGTTTGTTTTTGAAAAGGAAATGACTATGAAACCCATTGCTTGAGTTCCGGGTTAGTCAGACATGATGAAATTCAACAACACTTAAATAATAAAAAAGAGATTTTGTGTAATTTATTTATTTAGTTAGTTTGTTAGTTATTGTAGGAGTGTGGTATGAATGTGCAGGTAATGCATGATATGCTTCCTGTCCAAGTGGAAGTCCAAAGCAAACACTTGATCACTTGAGACATGAGCTCTTTCTGGCACTTGCAGGGGAGGTTTTTCTGTGTGTGTGTGTGTGTGTGTGTGTGTGTGTGTGTGTGTGTGTGTGTGTGTGTGTNTATGTGTGTGTGTGTGTGTGAAAGAAGGATACGATTGGGTGCTTTGTTTACTCTGCGTTATTGAATCAAACCAGGAAGACAAGGTAGAATGAGTATCTTAGTCCTTGAATGCTTGATAGGCTAATAATTATTGATACAATACAAAAACACTGAAGCTAAATCAACATTGACAGAACACATGCATCTCTAAGTTTAAGTTTAGTCATGTAATGTTTTCCTGCACAAATGTTTGGTACATTTTAATTACCCATCCTCTGAAATGAAGTCTTACTTACAACTGAATCTCATGCCAGTGAGAGTCACAAGATTCAGAAATGTATTTAATAATGATGAAAGATACAACTTTAATACCATAAGCTTGCATTCATAAATGAAGTATCATGTTCCAGTTATTCATTAGGATGTGATTCTGGGTGAGTGAGAGTGAAATATAACCCCTCCATTGTAGCACTGTGTGTTAGAGCTGCTCCTCAAATTATATCTGAGTTCAAGCAATAGTTTTTGATTATATTTTTTGTTCTGTGCATTTATCTGGCATTTAAATTTTAATTAAAATGTAGGAATGTATGTAATTAAAAGTTCTGTTCTGTCACCATAGGACTAATGTTATGGAAATTCTTCACAATAGTGTAATCTACTTGCTGTAGCTACCTAGTGTATGAAAAGTTGGAAAATCTAAAGGTAGAATGTGAAATTTGACAAAACCTTGGTCTGTGGACAGAATAGATGTTTGCAAGCAATACTTTGTGCAGGCAATTCTGTATATAGAGGAGCTTTTGTAGCTTTTTTTTACTAGAATGTAATATGACACTTGGCCCCACCTTTGCCTGTAGCCTCTCTCTGTGTCTCTCTCTTTTTCTCTTTAAGGAGGAAGTGTAACATGGAGGTGATCAGGAAACAAAAAATGATCTCACTTCCCAAAGCGCATACCAGCTTTGTTTGACTTGTTGTCCGCAGACAAATATTTATTGTTTGCTTATTTATATATTCATTTGTTATATTTTGCTCATTTATATTACAAAAATAAAATCAATTTAAGGAATGTTGCTTGATAATGTTTGTTGATTGAACCAAATATGAGAAATATTTTGTTTCAAGTTTTATATTCACATTTTTTTGTCTGCCTTTTTTATTATGTACTTAATGTACTGTAAATCTAGTACATGTAACTGATCTTATCTTTGGTTCTCACTCAGAGAGAATGTCCCCCTATGATCTCTTATCACCCACCTCTCCAACCATGGATCCTGATGAGATCCGCCGCAGCAAAATGAGAAAAAGGTCAAAGGTCATTGAGGAGCTGGTTAGGACAGAGGGTGATTATCAGAAGGACTTGGATCTCTGCATAAGAGATGTTCTGCTTCCTCTAAGAGCAGTTCCGGTAAATTCACACTCCGATAACATAATCACATTTTCAGAAAAACTTTTCTCTCAGACATGTTACACATGGAGCTTAGCAATAACAAATAATTATAAAACTTGTAACTGCAGAAACATAATGACAAAGTTATGTGATGGGTTCATTGTAGGCTGTGGATGTAGATCGACTGTTCACCAACTTTGAGTCTGTGCGTGATGTTTCTGCTGAGCTACTGCACAGACTTCAGGAAGCCATAGCTGACCCTGACCCTGAAACACAACTAATAGGTAATTTAGAAGCATATTTATATAGATATATGCCTATGACAAGCATTACTCTAATAAACTAAATGATTAAACTGCTGACTGTGTAGGAGAAGTGTTTATCCAGGCCAAATCTGTCATAGAGGATGTTTACAAAATTTACTGCTATCATCACGATGAGGCAAATGCTTTACTTAAATCCTATGAGGGACAGGAGGACATCCAGCAGCATTTTAGGAGATGTATATCAGCACTAAAGTAAGAATGTTGATTGCATTTATCTACATGAAAATCGTTTAGCTGTTGAAGGTGAAGTGCACCTTAATAATTTGTTGTCTATTCCCTCACAGGCAAATATATGAACAAGAGTAAGTATGGATTTTATGATTTAAACCTTCCACAATCCAGAATGTAAATATTAATTAAGTCATTCTTTAAGCATAATTCTAGAATTCTGTTTCTTTATTTGTTAGATACTTTTACCTTGTGGTGCATTTAAACTACACATTTTCCTAGTATGTGTGTTCCCGAGAATCTTTGTGTCGTTAGCACCATGTTTAACAAACTGGCAGGAAATTTTTATTTCTGAATCAATAAAATGACTCTTTAATAATTCTTATTTTTATTTAATGTTTTTTAGAGGAAAGCCTAATTTGCTTGATATGGGCTCTTTGCTTATTAAACCAGTTCAACGTGTCATGAAATACCCACTGCTATTGGCGGAATTGTGGAATGCCACACCCACTGACCATCCTGACAATAATCCCTTACAGGAAGCTCTGACCACTGCAAAGATTGTAAACATCAACATTAATGAATTTAAGAGGAGGAAAGACATTGGTGAGAATTCTACTGCAGTACTCATACGGATTATATATTTCTGGAAAGTTCTGGAGAACAGTACATGTTGTCTAATAGCATGCACATGGTTTAGAAAATATCTTGGGTTAAAAATACTCAGATCTATAACATAAAAACATAACATTTCAGTAATGACCTTCTTTTCATGTTGTTATTTTTCTTTGGAGGTTTTAAATATATGAAAACCTCCCATATTATATATTATATATTTGTGTCATTTTAGTGCTGAAGTATAAGAGGAGTGACGATGAAACCTCACTGATGGGCAAACTCAATAAGTTCAACATTCACTCTATCAGGAAAAAATCTGAACGCCTGACAAGCTATTTCAAAATCTTAACTGGTGTTGAGCCACAGGTGCTGTAATGAAAACATCAAATATATAAATATTGATTTAAATATTCATTATAATAAAAATTCATATGTTTACTTAGACACTGTGAAGTTAGCACAATGTATATGTGTGTTGTTATGGCTTCTTTACAGGTGAGAGACGAAGAGTTTGACTTTGAAGAAAAACGTTTCCGTAGCCTTGAAAAAGCTGTGAGACAGCTAGTGAAAAACATCAACTACTTTTTGCTCTACACTCAGGTATGGAGACAAGGAACTGCACATATGAACATGTAACTTACTTTAACTGCGGAATTCCAGAAATTTCTTAACAAAAAGCAAACAATTTTGACACATCATGCATCCTGTTTTTATATGTTTTTATATATGTTGCAGGAGCTGATATACATCGCAGTTCAGAATGCACAGGACCTTGAAGCTATAATGAAGGATCCAGACAAGATAGACACAAATGGCTATCAGATAAAAAAGAACGGCAATGACCCATACAAAAAATTTGTAAGTAGTGTTTTCTGATTTCACACAAAACTAACTAAAATTCAGAAAGTGTTTTAGAAATATATTTATTGTTAAACTGCTTTTATACATCTGCTAAATTTACATCCTCCTCATATATTTTTTTGTTTCTAAGAAAGATCAAATGGATCATCTGGTTGTGGCTCCTCTCTCCACCCTGCTGGGGATGTTTGCATCACCCCAAAAGTTGATCCAAAAGCGCTATGATAAACTGTTGGACTATTGCAGCCATCTGGATTCACGGTCATCCAAAGAGGAACAGGGCCAGGCCAAAAGAGACTATGAGGCCCTCAATGCCCAGCTGCTTGAGGAGCTGCGATGCTTCAATCAAGTCATCAGGACAGTTCTAACCAACTGCTTGATTTTTATAGTGAAATTAATGAGAGAGCTGATGGATGCAGCACGACCACCAGTATACCAGCTACTAGTAAGTTAAAGCAGGTAGACAAAGTATTCTGAATTAATGGTGCATTTAAAAAAATCACTGGGATCATTAATATTTGTAGACTTTTGTCTAAAGCAACTAAGATCACTTGTTTCAGAAACCATGCCCTATAGAAAACCACTTATTTTAAACTACTAACCAGAGCTGACCCAGGAACATCTTTAAGCAAACAAATGTTGAGCAGGTTAACAACCCCAGTAGTGATAAAGAGTAAGGATTGTTGGAGGTATACATAAATACATGTACAGCTTTTCAGCAAACCAAAAGCATAAAAACGTCTATTCAGCATATTGTACTAGTCTTTAAATTAGATGTTCTGTAAAATGATGATTTAAAGTTCAGATAAGCCACAAAAATACAAATATGTATAAAGCATTATCTAATTCCTATGTTTACTGAGTTTCCGTGTCAACCTGGAGGTCCCTAGAGGTGGCTGGCTCAAATTTATGTATATAAAATATATTAAAATATATTTTTTTTATAGATACAGGAACAACTTAAATAGTGATAAAAGCCATTATATAATTAAATATTAAATTATTTTGATGAAAAGTTAACTAAGTAATGCACTAATTTTCTGGAGAGGTCAAAATGACAAGTTTCACCTGACATTTGGAGCCATAATAGAGGGGGTGACTAAAAAATGACTAAATGTAGCTCCCAAAAGGTTGCTTAGGACTGACACTTTACAAGGACATTAAAATATTTCTAATACATCCAAAGTTACAGAAATTAAACTTGTGAAAAGAACAAAAAAAACTTTTTCCTTAAATTTCAACTGCCACCACTAACATATCATGCAACAATAATTGCTTGTCACATATGATGATAGACAGATATGATGCCAAGTCATATTATCATACACCTCCTCTATATAGCACCATATTTCAGCTGCAAATGTATTTATTTAATATTTTGACTTGTGTCATGTTGGTCCTACTTCTGTACAAATATTTGATAACCAAAATCTGTGCCAGAAAAATCAAAATAACCTTAATGTGTTTTGCTATTGCAATTAGGTACCCATGTCAAACTTTGGTGAAGTCCAAAATTCCATTATGGAGGAGCTGAGCAACCTGGGATTTGTGAAGGAAAATTCGCAAAAGCTGATGGAACGCAAAGTAAGCTTTGAGAAGCGGGATAGAAAAATGGTAAGATAAAAAAATTTGATTAGGTGGGATGTGCCTGTATTGGCATTTAAGTTTCAGCTGGCTACTTTCACAGTGCTTAAACCTCTAACAAATCTCACAGGCCCCAGAGATCCCCAGACAAGCAGAGGAACACAGGGCTCGGCTCCTGGAAGAATATGCTGTGAATCGGCTTTATCAGCTGAAGCGTAACTGCAATGCCTGTCAGGAACAGGACATCAGCCTACTAGAGGGGGAGCTTGTAGCCGTATTGGAAGAGAGAGACCCTATGGGCAGCAGCAGCCGCTGGCTAGTAGACAATGGGTGTAAGTCTGTTTAAATATGTGTATGCAAAAATACCCTAACATTCATTTTCACCACCAGTCAAGAAAAAAATTATAGCGTACACTGTAACTACTAGAAAGTTTTTATAAAACATTAATCAATTAGTTAATCATGATGTGTGCCCTTTTATTTTATTTTTTTACGTAAAAACAAGTCACACAAAACAAACATTTTACACAGAGCAAATTTAAGATATTTTCTTTGTAAGATTTTCACAATATGGCTTGGATTCTTATCTGATCACTATGACACCACTGCTAAGAGTAATTAAACCCTGTATGGATTTTATTTTATCGTGTAACTAGCCACTCATTACCTCTAGAGACTGTTTCTTCACAACAGGTCCATCATATTGCCTTAACAAATACTGTGTAGTCAGTGTGTCGTCAATACTTATGGTGTATATTCAGGTAAGAGGGAGGATAAAGTAGTAGATGTTACTATAAAAATGATACTATAAAATAAATGTTACTAACATTTAGCCACAGAAGCATTTGAAACTTCCCTAAAGAAAGGTCTCTTAAAAGACAATCTGCCCTTTTCTTGTATTAAGTGAAAATAGCAATTGCCATATTTCTTAAGGCAATTTTTTTTGCATAAATTTGCTTAGGAGCTGAAACACCAATCTTTTGTTCCCACAAAGAATTAATGCTCCTTTTAGGTTAACCATGCTGACAATGTTTGTGTGTGTGTGTAGGTATGCAGGGCTATGTATACTCCTCTTTCCTGAAAGCCTACAACCCCCAGCGGGAGACGACAGAGGGAACAGACGACTATGACAACTTGAGTCTGTTTGTGTCAGGCAGCAGGAGTAGCATGCGTAGCAGCAGTCAATTCAGCACTTCAGACACTATGTCTCCACTGTCTGAAACACAGGACACACAGGACCCGTCTGAGGAGCAGCATGTAAGACATAATTATGTGTGTAGTACAACAGATTTGTTTAATTATATAAAATATGAAGGTGTATAGGGCAGGGAAAATTATCACTGTATTGTCCTTAATGAAGCAGCAAAACATCTATAGAACTTGTTCATACTTAAAAGTTATTTCTAAAGGACCTAAATGGTTTTACCTCACCTCAAGCCATAACCCAACATAAAATGGCATTCCAAGTTGCTTAATGTCTTTAAGAACCGGAAAGTGGGAAACCAAGTAAGGATCTGAAATAAATTAAGCTTAATAGTGTTTTCCACTAATATGGCCTTGGATAAACCATTAGTAATTTTGTTTTTGAAACAAATAAATTATTGAATTAACAAACTATTAAACCTTTATAGTCCTTGAAAATGCATTGTATCAATGTACATTGATAGCTAATGCACAATTGGACCAGGAGCCTTTATCTTTTAGGTCAATAAAGTAATTTAGGGCAATTTTTTACGTTAACTATAGTGGGCATGGACACACAGCACCCTCTACTGGTGAGAGTAATTTTACTTTCTCTTCTCTCAAGTTCTATGCAGTTTATGCATTCCAAGCACGCTGTGATCAAGAGCTCACACTTCAAGAGTACCAGCCCGTTCGCATCCTTCAGTTTTCAGACCTTGGTGGTAATAAAGACTGGTGGCTTGCTGAAGCTAATGGACAAAAAGGCTATGTTCCTGCAAACTACCTTGGAAAAATGTCTTACGCCTAAAAACATTTTTTTTACCTACTTTAATGCTATTTGAAGATAAATATGAAGAATCTATTAAAATGTATATAGAAATTAATGCCAATCCTGCACAGATTACTTTGCACTACATATAAATTTACGAACAGTGTTTGCTTGAATAATTGATATTGAGAGCTTATTTTATAAAAGCAGATGAGTATCACTAGTCAATGTATATAGTAAAAATCATGTAATATATAAAAGCCAGTGTGATAAATAAATTATTCACAATCATACAAATGTCCTTGCTTGTGTTTTGTCATTCGGTTTATAAGCTTTAAGCATTGCTTAAAGATTGGTAGAAGCTAAAAATAACAAGTATCCACATTAAAATAAAAATGAAGCAGCTTTGAACCGAACCATTAGAAAGCACATCTATTTACCAAATCATTAGAAAGACAAGTAACATTTAAATTCAAGTATATGAATACACATACAGGATTTGTTTACTCTTTATCATAAGTCAGTCTCATTCATTTCTTAATTTTCTTCTGTGCTGCTTTTTTTTTCACCATTTGCAAACGTTTCATAGCATTGAGCTGAGACTCTTGGGAGGTTGGTGCCTTTCCATCAACTGAGGCTTTTGCCCCATTGTTGTTGTTGTTATTGTTGCTGCTGCTGCTGCTACTACTATTACTACTACCATTGCCCCCTCCATTACTTCCTGACCCACCATTGCCTCCCAGGCTACTAGATGGTGGTGCTCCTGGTGATAAAGACCCAGTCACAGTCATTTTCCCCAAACTGTCTCCACTGGCTGAGCGGCTCAACACTTGCTTGCCAAGTGTGAGAGGAGGGGGAGGTTTTATGGGTACAGTGGAGACACTGTTCCCATTACCAGTTCCACCACTGCTGCCACCTGATGGTTTGGCAGACAGACCTGGTTTAACATTTGCTAGTGCAGAGAGTCCTACAGCTTTAGAGCCTGAGGGAGGTGGGGTAGATTTACTACCACCTGGCTGACTGGTGCCCAATTTGGTATTGGAAGGGCCCACGTTGGAGGTCTTAGTAAAGGCAGCCCAACCAGTAAGACCACCACCTGGAGGCAAAGACAGGCTACTGCTGGAAGTGTTTCCTGATGCTGCAGATGTCTGAAAGGAAAAAATAAACTTATTGTAAAACATCATACATATATTGTCAGTATAGTTTATACTCTGGTTCTTAATACACTCACCTTCATCTCTGTTCTCTTAAAGGCCTGAAATGAACCTGGCGCTTCAGGTTTGGGCTTTAGCTCAGCCTTCTTCACTAGTGGATCTTTCAACATGGGTACTGCTGCCGTCAACGGAGGTGCTGGTTTCTGTGGAGGTTTTTGGTTTTTTTGTGCCTATGACATTAAAAGACCACCATTGACATTGAGTGCTGCTATCATATCAACTATTATATTATAACTCAGAGACAGTCACCCAGGCTATAGTCATAAGAAAACATCTTACCATTCGTTTCATTTGTCTGGTGCATCGAGCGCAATACCACACTAGACGAGGGTCGTTGACATCCTTGTCAGTAACCTGTGGTTTGTGACACTCCTGATGGTACAGATTATGACATTCTTGACACTCCACTAGTTGATTACCAGAGGTAACAGTCATTTGCCTAAAAGAAAAGAGTAAAGCTCGATGAATTTCACACACATATAGCTTTAGATAAGTGATTGACTCAATGCACTTTAACAGCCGTGACCTAAATCAAACACTGTTTAAAAAAGTTTATAAAAACTAGCAGTCACTTTCATCTCAAAAGATTTACAGGTTCAAATCTCCTGTAGTAATCTAGTACAGGATCTTTAAATGCATTTATCAAATTAACAATAATGGTAGCTCATGGGTAAGACATTTAACAGGCAATCTTTCAGTTACAACCCATCAATGTCACACCACCACTCACCGACAAACCACACAAGCAAGGCCCATTTCCATAGCAAAGTCATCAGCGTTGGTTTCATCATTGTCTGTAAAATCTGGCATTGGAATGTCCTTGGTTTGAAAAGCAACTGGAGATGAATGGCTGTCCTGCTTATCAACGCGGGCTTTTTTTGGTGGCTCCACTCCATCCCCAGATTCAACCCTAACCTACATATTTATCTTTAATTAGCGGTTTGGGATAAACTTTTACATTTAGGTCACATTTACAAACAATTTACAATAATAAGTAAAAGTGCAAAATAATTTGATATAAACCTTTTCCAAGGATCGTTTATCGCCCTCTTTCTTGGTCTTCTCTATGGTGCCTGATTTACTGCTGGTGATGGATGATGAAGATGAACTTGAGGATTTGGAGTCTTGTTTGGTTATTTTTGGTAATGCCAATTTGTTCGCTTCAGCTTCCTAATAATGGAAAGCAAGTTAAAGCTTCAAAAAAAGAATCTATGAGTTATACATGTATAAATATGTATTTGATCACCTTTACTGTCGTTCTGTATACGGAGTCGCTACCCCTGGCTAAAGAGTCATCTAGCAGGGCCTTTAATTTCTCTGCTGAATCTTTGCTCTTGGAGTGAAGGTATCCCAGTCCTTTCAAAAAAATGGGGTCTAGTTCTAGACTTACCGTTCCCGCCATTGGTTGGCGGTTAATATATGATTTTAATAAGACAACAATTTAACCTATTTACTATGACCTACCGTGCTCGAGTAACACTAAATAACCCGCAATGACTAATCTTTTAAAGATAGCAAAGTCACCTGAGCATACGCAAACGTGTAAACCGCTTACTTATAAGGTAAAAATCGACCTTTCAAAAAAAAAACTATAAACACCAAGTAAACCGCACTTTGCTGTTTATCTGACTAGCCCACAGAAATGCTGGACAAGGCGGGAAGAATCACAATCAGAATGACACTGAGTGTAGAAATGGGCGGGGTTAGTAGCATGGACGGGGTCCTTCATTACATTTATGCATTTTAGCATTTATGCATTTATTTTCTTTTTTTACCCTTTGTTGCATTTTAAAGGTGAATTTGTATTTTCATTACAATAAAAGGTTCCGTAGTGGCGTTATTCCAAAAATAAAATATTCTTACGCATACTGAAATGAAAAACGACTTTGACACTTGATAAGTGTTATTTTTCTCAACGGAGTTAAAAATGCGCCAATCACAGTCGTTTCGAATTAATAGTAAAATAACAATTTTATAGACACACATTCCTTTTTAAATGTTTCTCACAAATTTAACAATTAATACATTTAAGTATAACTATTTTTGTGTATCAAATTAGTATACAAAAATGTCGAAGAGCAAGGGCTTTCTAAGATTTCAGTGTGGCTCACTACAGAATTAATTTTGTGAGCCGAAAAGCGCCCCCTACAGGCCTTAAATGTTTTGTAACATAGAGACACCTTTAAATCTATCAAGTATGCAGCGACGGAAGTACTGTGCCCAAGCTGTTATATGAATAGCGTCAAACAGTAACTACATGAAAAATATAAACTGCCGATAAATTATAAATATTTTATTAAGATTTATTAACAAACAAAGGTCATTACAAAAACAATAACAACTACCTATTATTGCATTTATACCTTAAATTACACGGACATTAATACATGTAACACAAGGAAATGCTCCTTAGTCCAAATAATTGTAGTCTTCAAACGAATCGATGATTGAGGTCTTATAATGAACAACCCCTGTGCTTTGTAATATCAAACTAATTATTGTAGAACTTCAGTTAAAACTAGTATCATTTGTGACGTTTTGTCAGCTATTGGAGGAAAGCATTGCAGTGAATGAACTGTGTACGAAACTGATTGGCTTGTTTCATGTGACGGGGGTTCTTGTACCAGTTCGCAGGGGTTGCAATCTAAATTACATCTAATCTCCCAATTACAGTATACTGACAGTCTCCCCTTTTCTACGCAGCGGACGTATACATCTGTTAAACAATGTATGAGACAACTTTACAAAAATATGTCTTATTTACTTATTTACATGAATGACAGGAAGAGTGAGTCAAATGTATGCAGCGTAATACACGTCATGTTAATTAAGGTGTGCTTATTTTTGTCCATATTAAGAGTAAAACATATGTAATACGTATTTAGTAATATTTATGTAGTCTATTTTGATGCACTGTACACGCAGCTCTTATTAAAGCCTAAGTGTAATAAAGAAACGAGACACAAAACATTCTGAAGTGTTTCACCGATTATTTGCATTGCAGTCAAAATCTTAATATCTCATAATTTCACACAAATATGGGAATGTATCGCATTATTATACCTTGAAAATAATGACCAATAGATGGTTGAGTGCTCCATGCAGACACCTGCTTCAGAGTACTTCAAAACAAATTTTACATTAGTCGTTGGTAATGTTACTACATTGTTCATTGTTGTTTCATTGTTGATCGCCTATGTTATTTAGAATTTCAAAATCATGTTAGAAAAAGTCTTGTTTATAATAACATTTCTTCAAAATCTAATAAAAGTAGAAAACTCTTGAGCAACTTTTAAAAACATTCATAGACAAACAAATTGGTACTGGAGTTATTTTTGTTCCACAATGCAAATTTTATTGTGTAGCTGTGTCTTTAAGAGATCGATCATCCTTTGCTCAGCCACGTATAGCCAAAGTGTCGCCACGTTTCTACGCAGGCGCGTCAGAGTCATTTCCGGGCTGCGTACAAGAGGGTTGTGAGATCAAGCAGCAGCTGTTTTAATATTTACTCTGTCAAAGTCACGCAGAATCTTTTTGATTTAATTCACGTTTTATTCTGAAGATTAAACTGCACGCTATTAACACTTACGCACACACGCCGAAAGATGAATTTTATCTGGGGAGTGGTGGGAGGACAGCCAGCAGGCCCACAACCGACTGGAGCAGAAACAGTAAGTTTAATTTCTGATCGTGAGGATTTGTTTAATGGAAATAAACGTCATGTATACGTTTTAAAATTGTGAATTAAATTACTGTAGTTAACGTTATGCATTCAATCGCTGATCATAGGCAATGATTACGTATTACACAGATTCTTTATGCAAGTATGTGTAATGTTCACATTCATATACGTTTAACCAAATTCTTGGTTCAGCTGCTTATGTTCATTTATGAAGGCAAAAGACAACATACCCATGCACAAATTTATCCGTTATAAGAACAGCCTAGTACTATTTTAACACTTAACACTTCAGGAACATTGTCGGAATAGGTTTAAGAGTCCTTGTAAGAAACCAGTTGTGTTTGCTGTTATTGACAGTGGACAGATATTAAATAACTATAGGAAAAAATGAACAGGAGCTTTGATATAACTAAGTCTACATGGGCAGTTTTGGATGTACAGATACATAGAATGCATGTTTATGTGTTGGTATTTGTACTACTGCACATGAACCGTAATAACGTGTTAAGAACTTGTTAAGAAACTGTAATACTACAAGGCCATTCAAAACCTGTATTGGTTAACCACTATTTAAAATATCTTGTGATGGTTATGGGGGCTCGGTGGTTTAGTTTGTCAGCAACCAGAATGTACTAGGGAAAATGGTACAATGCTTATATGACATGTTTTTCTTTCAGTTGATGCACTGTTTCTATTGTAAGTCGCTTTGGATAAAAGCATCTGCTAAATGCATAAATGTAAATGTACTTATTAAGTTCCTTCTTCCTTGCCAGGTTCAGACGTTGTGTGACCGTGTTGCTTCATCTACTTTGTTGAAGGATCGAAGAGATGCTGTCCGTGCGCTTAAGTCTCTGTCCAAGGTGATTATTGCTTGTTATTTTGAGGTAATATGGCTGTTGTGATTTTATTTGATAAATAGCATTACAGGTAACAACTTTCCTATTTAAATATTAGTGTGTTTATCCTCTTATCCTCTTATTAATTTTATTTCAACCTTTTAATTGAATACATTTTGGTGTATTATAATTCGTTAAAAATCTAAATTTAGTTGTTTCATTTTAGTTGACACTGTGTGCTATAATTAATATTGTGTGAATATCAATAATAGCAAGTATAGACATAGCCTAGTTTATTTGTGGAACATATGTTAAGAAAATGTTTAATTACAGAAATACCGCATGGAGGTGGGCACAATGGCAATGGACCACTTGGTTCGTATACTACAGACAGATCGGTAAGTTTCATTATTAATATTATTAACAAAAAAACAATTACAGTTACATTGTTAACTTATTATCTTTAGTTGAAGTTTTGACTATTTCAAAACATGCTGTTTTTTGAAAATATTTTAAACAGCTCAGACACTGAAATCCTGGGTTATGCTTTGGACACATTATACAATATTGTTAGTAATGATGAAGATGAGGAGCAAGGTATGTTAACATTTTCTTTTTTTAATCTGTCTTAAATGCATTACTGAGTTTATAATTGATTTATTATGTATCCACAAAACGTCTTATGCAGTAATTCATGCCTGTTTTTTAAATCTAAATATGACTATAAAATATACTTAAATGAGCTAATTCTCCTCACAACCAGTAACATTATTTCAGTCTGATTGGTCTCCCTCTTGTAGATGTTTATTTGTGATGAGCAGGGAATATTGTATATCTGATCATCCTCCTTTTTCTTTCCATGTTTAATCCACCAGATGATTCTGAAGGTAAAGCATGATTTTTGTGCATGATGCTATCTAACCACTAGCCTGTCTTTTTTATTCTGTGCTGATTATTTCACAGTGGAGACTGCACATCATAAACCAATGTATGTACGTTCACAGTGAACAGAACTTTTAATTGTAAATAAAATAGCAATTTTACTAGCAGCTCACCTTACAAATTGTTCTTTTAAAAATAGCAAATACAGCATCTAAATGTTCTGCCACTTGTGTTAAAATATTGTTCAAATGCCAGTATACCTAATATAATTTTGATCAGTGCCTTATGAAAGTTTTCATGTTAAGTTCAATAATCTAGTAACAGACAGTTGAGCAACATGTTTGATATTGAGGCCAGTCAGATGTTCAGCTACAGCCTAGGTGTAGACTGCATAGGGCTGTTGCAGTAATTCCCTTTAATCCCCCTCTGTTAATTATAGGTGACTTAATATTTCATTTATCCTGATTTTTCAGCATAGAAAACCTATTGATATGTAGCATATATTGTAACTTTTTAAATGACAGAGAGCAACATTATAACTTAAAACATTTTTGTTCATTGTTAAATTTTGAACACAGCAGTAAAAACCAACAAATTCACTTTTTAAGATTCACTTTTTTTAAGAAAAACACATGGGACAACAATGAGTAATAATAACAGTTCACTTGACATTGCTTCAGTAGCTGATGCTATGAGCAATCTTTTCCTCTACAATCTCCTGAAGTCAGCTTGTAAAAGCAGTGGATCTGTATGTGACAGCCAACAACACGCTCTGTCCCCAGCCTGTTGTGAGGGATGCTTTTATATTGTCTTGGTGAAAAAACATCCTATATGCATTTCCTGTAGTAAAGATTATTATTAAGTTATTGAGGGGTGAAGGACAGCTGCATCTGCCCTGCCCTTACTTTGTGCCACCATACGATTTAGCATTAGTGCTAAGGGCGCTAACAAAATCCTATGAATTGCTGGATTTGGTGCCTTTATGGAGCTCTTACTTAAAGCAGCTCTGGATTAAAACGGTTATTGTGTCCTGAAAGAGCAGTGTGCATTTTCATTGATTGGTCTGCTCCATTTTGGGAGTTGGACCAGCTGTTTGCATGCTTTGATGGCTGCTCTAAAGGCCAGCCCATCTCTAAGCAGAGGCTATCGCTCTTGGTGGCGGAGGGATTGTCCTTTTAACAAAAAAGTCCTATTCTACTAGCGCTACATCATCTTTGTTGGCTCGGTCTAAAGGGGCTTCTATCAGGATATTTGTCACCTAACTGACTGGGCTCAGCAGAAAACTTTTACCGAATTCTGTAATTTAGATGCATCGTCCCTGGCCTCCCAAGTGTTTTGGTGAGTGAAGATATCCCTTCTACCTTTATTGCATGTGACGCTGTGTAATCTTGGACCTTATAGCTGTGTAATCTTGGAAGTCTATAGCTAATTTGACGCCAACGTCCCAGGTGAAGTGCTAGTGGCCATTGGTGGTTTGAGAATTGTGCTTATGCTGGTTCTTACACATGGCACTGGTGTTATTTTAGTTCTGCTATAGCCAAGCTGGTCTGTTGGTCGATACGACATGATTGTGTCAGTTGCTGATGCTATGGGGAATGGTCCTAATAATCCTAATCACAATAAAGTACAACAACCTGTAAGAAAATGCCCACTGATGCGGTGCATGTGGAAGCAATAATATGCAGGTACTTAGCAGATCTGACAAGTTTAGAATTCTTTTGGTGACAATGTCCAAACTAAGTAAGACTAAGCTTTTCTAACATTTAGTCGACGGATTCTGCGGTTACTTTCCAGCCTCAGCTGCTAGCATGTCAGTAGGGCAGTTTTTTAAAACTCTAACAGCCCTCAGACTGCTTTTTTTGTTGTTCATAGACTTAAGTTAATGATAATCTCTATAAACACAGTCTTCTTTTATGTAGTATAATGAAATGAAATCAATCACATTTTTTTAAATATGCTTCCATGAGTAAACAAATTTTAAAATGTAAAAATTTTTAGTCATTAAAACCAAATGTGGTACTTCATTTCTTTTCTTTGGATAAAATATTACTTGTTCTTTAAACATTACTCTTTATTTGAAGTGTCTTGCAGTTACTGCTAAAACTGTTGATGTGATTTAATGAAGTTGATGTGCATTAAATGCTCTTAATAGTTTTTTCATAACATTCTTTATAAGATTCTATAATTGTGTTATTTGTAGGGAAATTTGAACAAAGAAATGTTGATAATTGTGTGAACCCCAATCGTGTAAGGTCCCTATTGGAAATGCTCTGTTTGGTTATCTTAAAAATGGATCACATTTTTGAGTTTTTGGCAACTAAAAATGTGTAAATTTAACTCCCAAAGAAATGTAAATGCTTAAGAATAAAAATCTAAAGAACAATATCTCCAAAACGTCTTTGGTTTTAGTTATGTAAACCTCCGTAAAAGAACACAATTTGCTATTTTTCCATTTTGGAACACCATTGGCATAATTTAACAAGGACTGTTAATGTCATTTTACTAATCTACCATTCTCTGTGTAAAGTAAAATAATTATGCTGGCTTCTTAAATTACTTTTCACCCCTGCTACTATGGCTTTAAATTTAAGGTAAAAATTGTCATTTTGACACCACTCTACAAATTAAGTTGATTGCTTGGTAACTATCTATGTCAGGTAATATGGTTTTTATTACAATTTATGTTTGCCATTGCCTCTGAAAAAAGTATATATATATATATATATATATATATATAAACTGAGCCAGGGAAATTTTCTAAATTTTGTTGATTTGACGTGGACTGATAAAGCAATTTTTGTTTGTTTTTAAAAATACAAAAGAATGAAAATGACCCTGTAGTCCTTAAACAAATCATGGTGGCATTACCTCTAGTCATATTTAATGTAAAGCATAATTAGTTCTCAGGTTTCCTGGACAGTCATCAATAACCAGTCCATTGAATTTGAGAGTGAATAGTGATATAATGAATTTAAATTTTCAGGGAGCTTTTTTTAACATGCAAGTCGGTGTGCTATGGTTTGTCTATCCTTTTTTGTATTAATACCCCTTTTGTCAGCAGACACAACCCACTGCTATCCATCTCATAGCTTAATGTATTTTGAAATACAGGTTGATTTACTGGCAATTTTTGTGTGATTGGGTAGCTATAATACAAAGTACATTTCCCATCTTGTCAAAAGCTATAATATATATAATATACAGAAAAATTTAGTTTACGCTCCCTTTTTACGTTCTTATTTATATTATATGTGTTGAACTTAAAAGCAAAAAATAAGTTATTTTTCATCTCATTTTTTCTTCCAGAGGAGAACCAGCAAAAGCAGGAGGATGATATGGGAGTTCAGTTCACTGATAAGTTCATCCAGGAACCAGAAAATGTCACACTGCTCCTCACACTGTTGGAGGTAGGCTTGATATAAAATGTAGCACAGACAGCTATCTGGTTTGATTTTTAAGAACAACTTGCCTTGTAAGTCTTCCATAAACAAATTATTTTGTCATTGTTTGGCTTTTATCTTGGGTAGGAGTTTGACTTTCATGTGCGCTGGCCAGGTGTTAAGCTTTTAACTGCACTTTTGAAAAACCAGTGTGCTCAGGTCCAAGGCATCATTCTGGTCAGCCCCATGGGTGAGTTAAAAAGATCATGTTAATTTGTAAAGTGTTTAAATGTGTTATAGTTTATAAATACGACTTTGTGGATGAATTTTCACCTGCCAGTTTTTAAATTCAACTTTCAGCACACAAATGTATGATCCCCTTACATGCACATTCCACTTTCTTGTCAGATCACATCACCTTCAACATCATCTTCTGTTTCAAATCAGAAACTACAATACATTGATGTATATTTTATGAAACAACAATACATAAAATACATAATACCCATTCCTAGTAAAAATTAACTTATCAAAATTGTATTTCCATTTACTCACTATATATTTTCACTCACTTTGCAGGAGTGTCCAGGTTAATGGATCTTCTTGCTGACTCCAGAGAAGTAATCCGCAATGATGTACGTTAATTTGATTCTCATGAACATGATTTTTTTTTTTAGTTTCAGTGAAATTAAATGAATAATTTTCTTTTTTCTTGTCATTAAGGGTCTCCTACTGCTTCAGCAACTAACCAAAGGCAATGCTGCAATTCAGAAAATTGTGGCTTTTGAAAATGCATTTGAAAGACTTCTTGATATTATCACAGAGGAGGGATCAAGTGATGGAGGTAAACACTTAAAATTATACATATATATATATATATATATATATATATCACTTTTTTTAAAAGGAAAAAACTAATGGAAAGTCCATGAAATTTTAAAAGCCATTTATTTACTGTATAGGGATTGTGGTGGAGGACTGTCTCCTATTCTTGCTCAACCTCCTAAAGAACAATAGCTCCAACCAGAATTTCTTCAAAGAAGGATCTTATATCCAAAGGATGAAGCCGTGGTTTGAGGTGGGGGATGACAACTCTGGCTGGTCAGCACAGAAGGTCACCAACCTGCATCTAATGCTTCAGGTATAAAGCTACAGTGCTCAATACTAAGCTAGTTATGTTATGCTAGTTTTGTTGTTTTCAAATGGAGGTCAAACTAATTTAAATGGCTTGTAGAAAATATTTGTTATTTAATTATAGCCTTAAAATATGATAAATGTATCTTTGTACTGTTGTGTAGCTGGTGCGAGTGATGGTTTCTCCAGTGAACTCTCCAGGGGCCACAGCCAGCTGTCAGAAGGCTATGTTCCAGTGTGGGCTTCTTCAACAGCTGTGCACCATCCTTATGGCCACAGGTGTTCCTGCGGACATCCTCACAGAGGTTTGAGATTTTAACACTCATTGGCGTTGTTCACACAAATTGGCCAAATCTGATCAAACCTTTTAAGATGTCATGACAGACACGTAGAGGCAAAACTTGGTAGCTTATTGTTCTTTTAAAGAAGATTTACAGTTCACATTGTGCTAATACTGCTGTCATTCCTATAGCAACCAACAAAGATACATATTGACAATGCAGATACACACTGGATACTGAGGCCACAACAAGTGGACTCATATTGAGCTTAATTATAATTATAGTGCATACCATTTAATTGATTGTTTAACTTCATTATATGCCTCCAGGTTTAAAAAATTTTTTTTTGTTTTGTGCAGACCATCAATACTGTGTCAGAGGTCATCAGGGGCTCTGAGGTGAATCAGGATTACTTTGCATCTGTTAATGCACCATCCAATCCACCAAGGTCTGCTTTGACCTCAGCACTGTGTCTTATTAAGAAATTCCCAATTAGATTTGGTTATCCTCTAAATAGTGGGAGATATGATCATATTGATTGTTTTTCTAGGCCTGCAATTGTGGTTCTTCTCATGTCTATGGTGAATGAACGACAGCCATTTGTTCTGCGCTGTGCTGTGTTGTACTGCTTCCAGTGCTTCTTGTACAAGAACCATAAAGGGCAGGGGGAGATAGTAGCCACATTGTTGCCTTCTACTATAGATGGTAAGGGTTGCACCAGTTTGGGAAAAAACACTTTCTGTGCATTTTGTTTGTCCATTTAATTGACTGTATTTTAAGGGTTTAAAAATTGCTTACTTTTAAAAACAGGTTTCAACAGTTTTTTTTTGCCTCCATGTAAACTATAAAAACACAAACTTGCAAATATAGCGCTGCATATGCGCCTTACTCCTGCATATTTCTTTAGTGCATGTTTAAAAATGTAAAAAAGGTTTCAGTTCTGTGTTCTGTGTAAACATACCCTGTGAAATGTGCTTGAATCATGTCTATGTTTGTTTAATGTTTGTGTTTGAATTTTATACAAGATTTGTATGAAACATAATTGGGGTACGTTCCCCTCTGTTACTATAACATATTGTAGCATTATGTTACAGTTCTTTTTAGTATGTTTTGGATTTCACTCTCAATTAACTTGATATACTTGGACCCATTTCATGAGCCATGTTTCTCCGTCCCTCAGCTAACTCCATCTCAGCTGGACAGCTGTTGTGTGGAGGGTTGTTCTCTGCTGACTCTCTGTCAAACTGGTGTGCCGCTGTTGCTCTAGCTCATGCTCTGCAGGATAACCTCACCCAGAAAGAACAGCTGCTGCGGGTACAGTTGGCCACCAGTCTGGGAAAGCCACCCGTTTCCCTTCTGCAGCAATGCACCAATATCTTATCCCAGGTACCTCTGTCAGTCTTAATGTAACCAGTGATGTGGGAATGGTTGTTTAGCACACAGTTTTAGCTTTTTTCTTGGTTAAAGTGCTTTAGGCCAAAGTCTGGTTGCAGAAAAGTGAGAACTTAAAAAGAACTTTAATTGTTCACCAGCTAAACCATAACAAAATGGCCTGACCCTGCATGGAAATGTGTGGTGGTCTAAGCTGATCTTTCCACAGGGCTGGACTGGATTTTCCTACTTTAGTGTAACATACATTTTAATAATATATGTTACACTAAAGTGAACTCTGTTTCACTGTATGCGAATGTTCTCAGATTTGGGAATTTTTGGCAATCTGTTTCTTAGATTGGGAGATGTTTTATATCTTCAGTCTCTTTGAGAGTGGTAGCTTGTGGTTATCACCCACTTCCAAAATGAAATGTGCTATGATTTTTGCAGGGTGATAAGCTCAACCGGAGGGTGAGTACTGAGTGTATTGACAATTTAATGTGATGGTGTGGCTTGTCCTCAGCAAGGTGGCCCTTCATTTTCCACATTGGTGGTACATTAGCTGTTTTGCTTTTCTTCTGTTTGCTGCCTTTGCCCAGTTTGTTGTGGTCCCTAACCTATCCTGGCAGCCCTGGCTTTCACTATTTAATTACATTGAACTGCTGACCGCATGCTGTGGTCTTTCTTTTGAATTTCTGCCTCTTAATAGTCTCTACTGTTATTCACCTCTTCCTGCTGGCTAATAAGATGAGTTCATTTTGAAAAGGTTATAGGGCTGCAACAACGGATCAATAAAATCTATTATTATCGACAACGAGAAAAGTTGATAGAATTTTATTATCAATTAGTCGCGTCTGTGCACTGTTAGAAAGCCATCAGTCGGTCACATCGTTTCACAGTAGTGAATTACTCATTTCTATGAGGAAAACATTGAAAATAGCAGTGGACACAGTGAGCTGCTGCAGGAAAGGGGCATGATCAAGTCATCCAAGAACATAAAAATGCTACATATTTGTAAGTGCTTCAAATGAAGACAAGCATTTAGCAAGTCTTGCCCTGTCATGCCTTTAAAGATGCGTGTGCTATTTAATGGCTCATTTCATGCCTAAAGCCCTATCTGTAAATGTTAGGAAGTTCTGTGAATAGTTTAATTTAGCATATCCTGACAACAAGTGAGGTTTTAGGTATTTTAACATTCTAATTATAACATTTAAGTATTACAGTATTACATTTAAGTATTCTTAATTTATGTAGTTATGTTTATGAGTAGTAACACTAAAAAACTGTTATTGAAATAACCAATTATGAATATTTATTAATGTTAGTATAGTATTTTAATTACTATTATTATTGTGCATGTACTTCATTTCTCATACAAGTTAACATTTTTGTGCTTTGTTGCCTTCTGTCATTTTTAATTTAGTCATTTAGAATGTTAAAAAACGCTTGTATTTTAAGCATTTTTGGTTTAATGTATCACATAGCCAACATAGAAGATACATTCACTATTTTTGTTTTCATAGACTTTATGTTGCTGCATTAAGTAGGAGGTGGAATAACAATGTCTAAAATTATGGATTAAAATCAATTTTACATTTCAAAAATAAGTAATGTATTAATTGAAAAAATAATCAAGTGATGAATCGATTATCAAAATATTCGTCAGTTGCAGCCCTAAAAGGTTGTTCCCTCACCTTTCACATGAACTAAAACTACTTACTTTTGCCTGTTTTTGCAAATAGCAAAACATTTCTATTTAAAGCGTTTTGCAAAT
>JBAJNP010006327.1:0-25901 GCA_036877545.1 Yasuhikotakia modesta | reverse complement strand
GTTCTGCCAGTGCGTCTGACAGACGTGTGTTCTGCCAGGGATGTAACTGTGCTCGTATCATAAAAATATATGGTATATAAAATACGCTAGGCTTAACGTTTCCTTAAAGCAAAATCCTGAATAGTGTTTTTACCCTCAATGAACTGTCTGTCTGACTGACGCAGCTCACGTCTCTCTTCATCAGATGTGCTAAAAACGGCTACACCTCCCGCTGGTATCATCTGTCGTGTGGTGAGCACTTCTGTAATGAGTGTTTTGACCATTACTACAGAAGGTGAGTGTGGACAGGAAATTCTGAAGATTTTCTATGACTCTTCGCTCAACCAGTAATTCTTCTGTTGTTTATTAGCCATAAAGACGGATACGAGACCTTCTCTTCATGGAAGAGGGTTTGGACCAGTAATGGAAAGAGTGAACCCAGTCTTAAAGCTTTTATGGCCGATCAGCAGCTTCCCTATTGGGTGAGGCAATGATTTACTTAAATCCCAACTGCTTTCCTGACAGTCTGACTGGTCTATATAGTAGCTGCCTCCTAAGATGCCATCTTTTTTTAAACAAAAAGAGAGAGAGGACAAGCCGTTCTCTGACCCTAGTGAAAAAAATGTATCCAAAATGACATTTATTGATTTTGTGATAAATTAAAAATTGTGTGTGTGATTTGGCAGGTTCAGTGCACTAAAGCAGAATGTGGAAAATGGCGTCAGTTAAGTAAGGAGACGCAGCTAACAGCAGCACTGGCTTTATCGTATTGCTGCGGCATGAAGCTCAACAGTGCCAAAGTAAAAACACCTCATGAACGTTCTCATCAGAGAAAGAGGGCTGGTCTTTCTAGAGATTTCACCTCTTCATGCTTTTTTTTGCAGATTGAAGGATGTGACGCATGTTCTCAGCCAGAAGACATGGTAAACCATCAATACTCATTCTAGATCAGAGGTCTCAGAGAGTCAGTGATTCTCATTTGGTTTAGGAGTCACTGGTGCCCACCTGGTTTTAGGAGCCAGTGGTTTTCACCTGGTTTTACCTGGTTTCTAATGTTATTAATTGTGGTGTATGTGTTTATTATTTCTGATATCATTGAGTGTGATGTGTTTATGTGTGTTCTGAGCGAGTGACGGGTGTGACCGACAGCTGGTGGCACTCCATGCTGATTCTTCCACCGTTGTTTAAAGACAGTTTGGCCAGTCAGTTTCTCTCAGCGTATTACCCCGACTGTGTGGGTATGAGCCCCTCTGCTTGCCCTAGCAACCAGCGTCCAGAGCAGCGTTGTGTCACCCTGCCTCACAGTGAGTCAAAAAATTCTGGTTTTAAAGAAACAATGCGACACAAGACAAATGTCTTGACCAGAAATGGATTGGAAAGAAGAGAACAAGTAGTCTTTGATAAATTCCAACAAAAAGGAAAACATTTTAACATTTTCATCTTAACATACACTGATAAATTGCTTCCAGAAAGACCAGAACCTTGTTTTTAGAAATTAATTTTTATGAAAGTCTTATGATTTTGTGTATTGATTTTGGTGCTTGTTTGTGTTATGCATGTATGTTGTGAATGTGTGTGTGTATGTGTGTGTGTGTAGTCCCTGGTCTCTCTCTATATTTCCAGCCTTTTTATCAGCCAAATGAATGTGGGAAAGCTCTGTGTGTGAGACCGGACATGATGGAGCTGGATGAGTTATATGAGTTTCCAGAATTCTCCAGAGATCCCACCATGTATCTAGCTCTGAGAAATCTGGTGCTGGCAGCCTGGCACAGAAACTGCAAGGTCAAACACATACTTACTCAGAAAATCACACACTTTAGTGGTCTTAGTGACAGGTGACACACCACAGCAGGTTTTCTCTGACATACGTAAGGTAACAATGGTGAATACAATAATTGACCATCTCCCTGTTTCTGAGTATTTGTTGGTTTATTTTCATTTAGGAGGTTTTGACTCCTCAGAAGTGTGCTCCTCATATCATCGTCCGTGGGCTGGTGCGAATCCGCTGTGTGCAGGAGCTGGACAGAGTTTTGTGTTTCATGACTCGGAAGGGTTTGATCAACACTGGAGTCCTGCAGGTCATAAAGCCCCTGCTGCCCTCGTCTCAGTGCACAGTGAGTTACACATAACACACACCTACACACAGTTCTGTTTGCCCCATACTAATAAAAGACTTTACACATGTAGATCTTATCAAATATGCGCCTTATATATTATTCATAAACAATTTAATTTCTATACATGTAATTTACAATATGTTTGACTTTAGTTTAATATCAAAATTAAAATTTTTAAGATCACCTGAATAAACAAACCACAAAAAAGGCTGTAATATTGCAGTGGAAACCGAACTAAATTTCTTCCCTGGGATTAACACTCAGTTACAGTCTCAGTGTTCAGTGTTGGTTTTGTCTCTGTTTTTCTGTGCAGAAGGTGTTGGTGATTGGTGCAGGTGCTGCAGGTCTCGCTGCAGCTCGGCAACTGCAGAACTTTGGCATGCAGGTTAGAAACACACAGGTTATGCTCTTGGGTGAACTTCTAAAACTTCTTAATGCATAGTATCTTTGGCTCTGAGTACCTGTTTTCTGATTGGCAGGTGGTGGTTTTAGAGGCCAGGGAGCGAATTGGAGGGAGAGTTTGGGATGATGTGTCTTTGGGCATGACCATTGGGCGTGGAGCTCAAATTGTAAATGGCTGTATAAACAATCCAATTGCTCTGATGTGCGAACAGGTGATGAACGTGTGCAAAATCTGTTGGGTGTGAGCTGTGGGCTGGTGCGTGTGTGCGTGCTTGTGTGTGCAAGTGTGCTTGTATGCTTGTGTGTGTGTGTGTGTGTGTACAGTTGGGATTGAGAATATGTGCTATTGTGAGCTTGTGTGTGTGTGTTCATTTGGGTGTGAGGATGTGAGCTGATGTATGTCTGTCTGCCTGTGCAGCTGGGCGTTAGAATGCACAAGCTGGGAGTGCGGTGTGACTTGATTCAGGAAGGTGGGTGGGTCACTGATGCTGCTGTAGACAAACGGATGGATTTCCATTTCAATGCTGTACTGGATGCCGTGTCTGAGTGGAGGAAAGACAAGTCACAGTGTCAGGATGCATCTTTGGGGGGTGAGACAGACTTTCTCACTGCTTTGTCAGGTCAAGTTGGCCATTAAATAGTACACCAGTGTATATATTAAAATTTTCCCTGATATGTGATATGTGTCTGCTATAATTACTGCATATTTATTCTGTGGCTTTCATGTCTGTTCACTGTTACATTGAAGTTAGTGGTTGTGTAAAACTTGTTTGTTTTTATTTTGGTTGATGTTTAGAGAAGATCCAGGAAGTTTATAAGACATTCCTTCAGGAGTCTGGACTTAACTTCACTGACCTGGAAGAACAAGTTTTACATTTTCATCTTAGCAACCTGGAATATGCCTGTGGAAGCACATTGGACCAGGTGTGTGTGTGTGTGTGTGTGTGAGTGTGTGTGTTGACCTGGTGGGTCACATGCAGTAATGTTTGTGTGTGTGTATTTGGCAGGTGTCAGCTCGCTCGTGGGATCACAACGAGTGTTTTGCTCAGTTCTCTGGTGATCACACGCTGCTTTCTGATGGATATGCATCTTTACTACACAAACTTGCTCAGGGACTGGACATTCAGCTCAATACTGTGGTATTTATCTCACACATTGCATCTTAACCTTAAATAGTTTACTTTCTCTGTCTCTCACAGTAGTTGTGTTTGTGTGTTTATAGGTCCAATGTGTGGAATATTCAGAAGAGGGGGTAAAGCTGACATGCGCTGATGGCTCTCAGAGGAGTGCACAGAAGGTAGAAATATTAGTATTTTCACCCAGACAATGATGGAATACAGTGACCAAAGCTTCCTTTGCTCCGCATGTGTGTATGTTTATGACTTGCAGTGTGTGTTCACTTACTAAGGATGGGTTAAATGCAAAGGTCATATTTTGGTTATGGGTAACCATAAAAACATGTCACTTTCATTTCATAAATGCATGCATTCTCCACCCATGCTTTTTTTTTTTTTACCATGCTACATTCTTCACCTGTCTCTGATCTGTGTTATAGGTTCTGGTGACAGTTCCTTTGGCTCTGTTGCAGAAGAATGACATTCAGTTTATTCCTCCTTTGCCCGACAGGAAACTCAAAGCTATTCGCAGTCTGGGAGCTGGAGTTATTGAGAAAGTGAGTGTTAAGCCTGGATATGTTGGACAGTGTTTGATCCAGTGTCTCTCTCACTTCAGCACTGCTTTTTCAGATTGCCCTACAGTTCCCTCACCGCTTCTGGGACAGTAAGATTCAGGGAGCTGATTATTTTGGCCATGTTTCTCCCTGTCCAGAGAAGAGAGGTCTGTTCAGCGTCTTCTATGATTTGTGTCCTCAAGTAAGAGCTCGTTTCTACACATTGTCATTAATTGTTTTTGAGGATCTCCATGTGTTTACAGTTTTGATAATGTCTCCAGCAGTAAGTAATAAATAAACGTGTATATGTGCAGGGAAAAGAGTGCGTGCTGATGTCGGTGATCACTGGAGAAGCTCTTCTGCTGGTCAGAGATCTTCAGGATTCACAGGTGGTGGATCTGTGCATGGCTGTCCTCAGAGGACTCTTTCAGGAGCAGGTGAACAATCTGTTGATCTCTCATAAATTTAAGGTCAAATACAGACATTATATATTAAGGTTTGTCATAATCAAATTAATGTCATGATCTGGAAGTTAATTTAAATAATTACATATTTTAGTGAGTAGAATTACACAATGTTTTAATTATTTATAAGATCAAATCAGTACAATAAGTAGTGTTAATGTTAGTTTTGTTTCTGTAGCTCTGAACTGAAATCATTCTGTAGTTGTATCATGTAGTAAAACAGGCACTGGTTAAAAAACACATTACCACAGAATTGTCACACCCTCAGAGATCCTGAGGATTTACCCTTAATAACAGGTTTGGCTTTTATAATACTTGCATTAATTGAACATGACAGTTCTGAAGGTTATTATTGTAGGAAGTTCCAGATCCACTGAAATACTTTCTGACCCATTGGAGCAAAGACCCATGGTCTCAGATGTCCTACAGCTTTGTGAAGACAGGGGGCAGTGGTGAGGCCTATGACATAATTGCTGAGGATATTCAAGGAAAGCTGTTTTTTGCTGGTGAGGTGAGAAGAACCGTATGGGAATCCATCACATTACACACTAAAAACACACTTCAACAGTCATCTCATTATCATCATCACCATCATCTAGCACTGCATGTGAGTTTATCATGTTTGATGTTCTGCAGGCCACAAACAGACACTTTCCTCAGACTGTGACGGGGGCGTATCTAAGCGGCATCCGCGAGGCCAGCAAGATCACTACACTGTAGACCTGTCTGATCATCACGCGGCTGAAGACCTGTCTGATCATCACTCGGCTGTAGACCTGTGTGATCATCACTCGGCTGTAGACCTGTGTGAGATCATCACTCGGCTGTAGACCTGTGTGATCATCACTCGGCTGAAGACCTGTGTGATCATCACTCGGCTGAAGACCTGTGTGATCATCACTCGGCTGAAGACCTGTGTGATCATCACTCGGCTGAAGACCTGTGTGATCATCACGCGGCTGAAGACCTGTGTGATCATCACGCGGCTGAAGACCTGTGTGATCATCACTCGGCTGAAGACCTGTGTGATCATCACGCGGCTGAAGACCTGTCTGATCATCACGCGGCTGAAGACCTGTCTGATCATCACGCGGCTGAAGACCTGTCTGATCATCACGCGGCTGAAGACCTGTGTGATCATCACTCGGCTGAAGACCTGTCTGATCATCACGCGGCTGAAGACCTGTCTGATCATCACGCGGCTGAAGACCTGTCTGATCATCACGCGGCTGAAGACCTGTCTGATCATCACGCGGCTGAAGACCTTGAATATTTTCGGCTGAATATTTGAAATATTTTGTTTATTTAAAACAAACTCTTTGGTTATTTTTTCTTTATAAAAATAAAAAATTGTAAATTATTTTACAACTTATTTTGCATATTTGGGTTATTATCTTATTTTGTGTATTAGGGTTGTTAACTTATTGAGCTTAGATTCAAGCATGTGATGCCAAAAACTTCACAATACTGTATCGCAGACCTCCAGTCCATGTTCTTAAAGATCCACTGACCTGCAGACTTCAGCTCTGAGTGAGTTTAGCATCTCAGAGACCTCAGTTAGCCACTTTAGGGTTAAGATAAACTCTGCAGGGGTTATTTTCAGGGTTTAAGGGTCTTCTGTGGCAACTTTGATCATTTCACTCCTAGCTGCATAAATAATGTTTGTCCTGTAGTAATAACTAATAAAGGCATAAAATAAAATAAAACGGATTAAACTTGTAGGCAATACATTCTCAACACATCGAGAATAAATCAGGAAAGAAAGTGTTTATCTGCTGTGCACTCGCCCCTATGCAGGTGACTGTTTCCTCATATGGTCAATGTTTCCGCTGGTTCAGTGACGTCAAACGTTGTGTTAATGCGTTATTCCTCTTGAGGGAGCACAGCTCTGCAGTCTTACACCGGAAGTGAAGATTTAATTTTCTGAAGTCCTCAAGCTGCTGCTGAGTCACGTGAGTGATCTGTGCTGCAGATCTTCAGAATTTAAATTTAGCCTTTTACATTCTCCCACGGCACATGCAGTTACATTCACGTGTGGACTGCATACCTTGTCTTGATTACTGGGTTAGGGTCACACACATCAGAATAGTTATACATCAGGCATCAGTGTTTATTTCTGCAGGTATATATGTTTGTGTGTGTGTGTTATTTCTGCAGGTATGTATTTGTGTGTGTGTGTGTTTATAGTAAGTTAGTTTAAAGTGCTAATAATTTTTTTCAAAACACAAATAAAAGTGTTCAAAATCAAACCGCTTGTCTGCAGCTGTTTATCTGGGTGATTTTGCTCAGCAGAACATCAGCTTATTAGAGCAACTAAAGCCATCAGAACTTTCTCTGCAGGCTGCTATGTGCGTCAGAGAAGGGTTGCATTAATATAATAGAGCTGTGATACTCTACAAACGCTCCAGCAGCCAGACATTTGTCTCCATGGCAACAGACTCCTGTTATGGACTTCCTGTGAATAAGAGACGCTTAAGGCACCTCTCTCTGTTTCTGGAGGATGTGTAAATATATTTCAGCAGTGCTCGAAATAATGAAGGTTTGATGGTAAGACTATGACAGGCAGTGTTTTTTTAATGTAATAAAAGTAAAAACAAGAACATTGGTTTTACTTGTTGTGATTAAACATGTTTATGTAGGAGGGTTAGTAGTGAGTAGTGGGCAGCTCTGACATCCCGGGAATAATCAGGGATAATATGTCTTGATCAGGGGCACCTTAGTTGTTACTTACCAGAATTGTAATTGAACCAGCAACCTTCAGGCACCATTAGGTCTCTAATTGGTACTGACTACAACTGCAAAAAGGTAGTTATCAAAGATGTGCCCTAACATTAAAATTAAACGATGGTAATGCAATTTTTACTTAACTGAACTAATTGTATTCATGGCGTGATAATTTTCTGATGGAGAGGGCCAGCAGTAAACTCTGAGGCCGGCTTGACAGTCTCATTTTGTATCCCTGAAGTTGAGGATTTTTAGGGTTAGGGAAACTCTGGTCTCATGTCAAGTACATATACTGCTGTCGGTACTCGTAACACTTTTCTCTACTTCTATTTTTGCATTTCCTCATCCTGATAATGTGCTGTAAATAGTGTGCCAGGCCCCAGTGAGTGAACACCCCGTGCACATCTTGGCAAAGAAACAAACTAGTGGCTAAAATGGTCTATTTTTAAAGTAAATAGTTGCCTGAATTAAGCAGAAAGTCTTCCACATTTATTATAATGAATTAATGGGGCAGTTGTGGTCTGCTGGTTAAGGAGTCGGGCTTGTAATCAGTAGGTTGCTGCTTCAATTCCAGTGCCGGCAGGTGGCAACTGAAGTGCCCTGTTGACTAATCCAAGCCAAAATGTTTCAGCTCGGAACAAAGACAAGGCTTTGTCTAACTGTGACAATCACCTCACAAACTCTGAAAGGTCTCTAAGCTAATTCTAGCTCTTTTGAGCAAGAGAAACACAATGCCACTCAAACAGACTTTATGAATTCTCATGTATTTTAATGTTGCGAGGAGTGTGAATATTTATGAGGACACACCCATTCTGTGCATGTCAAAACAAACACTAACAGTCTCGATTCGTAAGACAGTAAAGCCAGTCAGTGCATTTTTCATGTGTCACAGAATGACAGTGTGTGCTTTTAGTAAAGGTTACTGTGTCTCCAGGGACATGGATGATCAGAATTCAGGGCCTGAGATTAAATAGTTTGGGCAGAAACTGATGGTTATTCAACTCAATTAAAATTTTAACACACGGGTATAAAACACGAAATAAAAAATATACCGGGTGTTATTGCTGTTATATATAATAAGTGTTATTTGTTATATGTATATTAGTTCATTTAAATTAGTGATAACTACAACACATGAACAATTTGAAGAAATGAGCATATATGTCACATATTTATATACAAAAAAATTAGAGATATAAAATATTCACCATGTTGTAGGGTGAGTGGCTGCTATTATGTTGCTAGGGTTAAGTCTGACCTTCTAAGATGTGACATCGTCAACATTTTTTGACATTTTATTTTACCATTGGGTTTTCTGATGAACATCATCAGACTAGTTTCATGACCCTTTCTTTCTCATGTGAACATCTCATATGATGCTAATGACAGGATTTTATGACACAAACAGTGTCAAATAGTTATGAGAACAATTATGTTTATATAATAAAGACATATACCTTCAATCTCCCCATGTCTCTGCGCTAAGCACTGATGAATTGAGCTTCCAATCATGTGACTCAATATTGTGTCAAGCGTCTTTTCAGAAGTTTGTGGCTCTCAGTGGAACATGGCTGACGTACATTTCATTTGTGGCAAATATGAGTCATGAAGCTTTGGTACCGCACAATAAACCTTGTGACATGAAGGCTAGTTGTGAACGCTGAAGTGTTTCACACCATGTGTTTCATACAAAAGGCAAGTACAGATTTCAAATGTAAATCAGCTTGACCTCCTGAGGTCCTTGTGCCCCTTATAAATGCTGTCATCCATCTTCTCCAACATAATCTCTCAAGTACCATATTATTTATGTTGATCCCAGGGAATACAAGTAATGATAAAAAGTATACCTTGAAATCACTGTAAGTTGATAAAAGCATCCGTCAAATGAATAAATGTAAAACTGAGGCATTTCTGAGATATTTTGACAGCAGCGTAAATGTGTGCAGGTTTGTTGTGCAGAGGGTAGAGATTATGTTGGAAGCCATAACCTTTGCGCTGCTAACACAATTATCTTACTGGTTGAGCTACAGGAAAACAGTTTTGTGATGTGATACAGTTAAAACAGTACTGCTGATGTTTGAGAGCTTTTATATGAATTTTAATAATATGGCTCCTTTAAAAAAACCTTTCTCTAATGGAGCTCATCTTTGCTTTCTAAGTGAAGGCTTTTAAAGAATCACACCATAATTTATCTTGACATTTGCTGTAGCATTTAGCAAAAGGCTGATGGCACATTTTCCAACATGCTGGTTAAGCTTGTTAGTGCTGATTATTAGCAGGAGTTTCTACAAGCGAATAGACTAGCATTACTATACATTTAAACCAAAGTGTGTGTGCTTATATTAGTATTTAATACCTCAACTCAACTCAAGTCCTATTTCTCTTCCTACTATCTATGCTCTGTAAATTAGTGATTTTGAGAACATTGTTTAAAGTGTATCTAAAACATGCCTCAGATCTGTTCTGATTCATCCTCTTATCTGCTGCTTTTAAACTCGTAATTATTAGAAGATGACATCCTACATTACTAATAATTTCCTCTTTCTCACCCCCACCCCTCTCTGTAGAGGCTGTTTGTTCTGCAACAGGAAGTGAGGTCATTCTGTGTTCATGAGTCATAACTAAGCTCTATCAGAATGCTTTTCTATGAACTGTAATGCCCTGTAAAGTTTCATTAGACAAACACATCTGTAAAGACACTCGTCTAGAAAATCTAGAAAACTAGAAAATCTCCTTGTAATCCCTTTCGAAAATCTTGAAATATGTGGTTGAAAAGTTTTGGTTTTGTTGTTTTGTGCATCTCATGTAACGGTTTTCCGTTACATCAGTCTCATGTCTTCATGTCAAACTCAACTTTGGATCTTTTCCAGAACTATGCAGCATTCATGGCATGTCAGAAGGATTGAACATGCGCTCTTTCACAATGCTAAAATAAATACAGCAGAATATTTTACCTCTAAATTGTGAAGCAGATTTCAAGGTCTAGTCATACGTGTTGTGAGCAGATGAGGAAGTGTTTTTACAGTTTTTCTGCAGTCCTACAGGTCATTTCTGAGACTGGAGCATTTCCATTCATTTGGTGTGTGATGGGTCATCAGTATTCTGTGAAATGTCTGCAGATGTGTGGAGAGACAGGCATTATATGTTTAATATATAGCTGTTTTGAGGAGTGATGTGACTGTGGCGCTTGAGGTGAACAGACTCATTATTTTCAGTTATAATAAAAAATGTGATAAGCAAAAAGGTGTGCATGGGCAGTGAAATTGTGATTATTTGACTGCTGATAAACGCAAAAACAGTCAGTGTGTCAGTTGCTTTAAACTGAGCTGCAACCTCTTCACTCATTGACAATCTTTGTTTGCATGAACATTTCTACAGATCAAACAACATTCAGCCATAATCAACAGCAAGATTGTTTACAAGAGCAGCAATCATTGAATATTGTGTGGAGGTCACACACACACTCTCACAAACCCTGCAAATTCAAGGATGAATGTTAGTGTGTTAGAGAGAGTGTGATTGGTACTGTATAGAGGTGAGGCTTTCTTTGCACGTAAGTGATGACATCAGAGGGGTCTGCCTGCGTATCTAAAAAATTATCATAAAACCACAGATCTTTCTGTCTGTCTCTAGACATCTCTTGAACTGAGTCACTGATACAGTTTATTGGCTTTGTTACTCAGAATGTGTTTGTGTGTGTGTTTCATCTGTTGTTAAATGAAGTATCCTTGACATTGATTAAAGCACAGTATAAATACTGTTGTGTTTTCATCCATTGTGACTTATGTGACACTACACAATCACGTTATTATTGTTTTTTTACTGCTTGCTTTTGTTTATTATAAATTCTGTGAAATGTGTGACATCATACACCTGCAGTGCAGAAGAGTTAGAAGCAGCAAGCTCAACATGTCTGAAAGAAGCAGACGAAGGACACAGAGCAGCAGAAGAACACAGAGTTGAGTCGATATATCCATGTGTTGATACTCTCTGGAGACAGCCTGCTGCTCAAATGAAAGAACAACATGAACTCTGATGTTCTTCAGTCCTCCTGAAGCTTACAAAGAACAACAGGTCAATCAGATTATTCTACTTTAATAGTTTTGTGTGGGCCAGAGTAGCAACTCTGCAGTCTCTTTCCACTCTTTCCTATTGTGTGTGTGTGAATTAATGTCAAGCACTGAATGCTTAGACCTCTCAAGGTTTACTGTCTCTCTTTGGCTTTCTCTTTCTTTTCATTTTTTATTCACTGCAGCTCCGGAGGAAGTGAATCACTTAGACTTACTGACCAAATATGGACATCCTGAGAAAATGAATTGCATTTAACCCTCTGCTTGTGTCTCTCGGTCTCTGCCTGTCTGTCTGTTTCAGATTTACATACAGTAGCACTATACTGTTCAGAAGTGTTATATTTCAAATGAATTTTATTTTTCTTATTTATTATGAGAAACACACAGCTTTTCACACAATGTTTGGAATGTCTACTTAATACATTTGCTGGCTACATGATATAGTTGTGAAATAATAAAAAAAATAAAAGATTTTAAACATTTCAAACTTCATGAAGGGAGAGTACCCTGGTATATTGTAGAATACAGTACACAGAGTGTACTGACTGTGGTTGTGGTTCTCATGTAATTTTGTGTAATGTGATTTCTAGAAGTTAATTGGTGCTTGTGATTTAGATAAGCTCTCATTGTTTTTGTGTGCAATATTCATCAAATACTCATTGTTGCTAGTTGTATTATGTGTAAACTACAGTCACTAGTGAAGCAATTGACACTGTGTGTTTTGGTGGTGCTATCTTATAGTGTAAATAACTTTTCATAGTCCAGGTAACGTACTTTCATGTGTTCACTGTTGGTGTATGTGTGTTTCTACCTCGGGTTAGGTTTGGGGGTTAGGGGATATAATATATAGTCTGTAAACTTATTATGTAAATGCAAAGTCCCCACAAAGCATGAAAACCTTTCATGTATGTTTGTCTATGTGTGTGCCTTGTTTTTTGGCAGTTGTTTGTTTCTGTTGTTCAGTGACGTTAAAGCAGGGGTCGTGTGACACTGGTGGGCATATGAAGTGCATGCTGCTCTTGAACATCCCTGAGCATGACGCACAGGTTTTCCCCAACAACCTTATGAATATTCATTAGCTCATCAGCATGTGAATAATCACACAGCCTATGCAAAGAAAATGGCCTTAATTAACAAAATTATTTATTCCAACTTTTTGGACCAATTTTAGTGATTATGTTGAAATAGTTCACTAATAAAATAAAAACCTAAATATTCACTAGTTAAAATGTTCCTGAATGTTCCAGGTGATTAGCATGAACTAAAAAAATGAAAAAATGGAAGTCAGTGAGTCAATTGACATTCATTTGTGTACTGTAGCACTTTTCACAACAAATTTCATTTCAAAGCTGCTTTCCAGTTGTACGTTGTCAAGTTGTACATTTGTGTTGTTAGAAGAAACAAGATTTTACAGGTTTGAGGTGATGCAGATTATGCAGCTGATTTATATTGTGTATGAATTCAAGCTGAAGTGCCTAACCCTAACACACAAATGCAATACACACACATAAATGCACCAAACACACACATATAAATGCACTTTATGCATACATAAATGCACTATACACACGTATGCACTGTAGAGTGGACGACAGTTTTTACTTTAGAGGTGCGTGACCTTGAACCTACGCTAATGATTTTTGTGTATGTAATAATATTGATTATGATTATTACAGGACCTAGAGTTATTCAGACCTGTTAAGTTCCATTGAAACACATACATTCTGTAAGTGCATAATTTCCTGTCTGTTAAATGTCTGTAAAAATTGAGTGTATTAGTCAGCTGCACAGCACTCAAACACTGCCTTTACTTTGTGTGTGTGTGTGTTGGGTAGTTAATTTCTTAACCATATGCTGGTATGCTGGGTATAAATTTAAGAATTTGTGTATTTGACCCTTTTATTCAAAGCAATGTACATTTTTATTCAAGTTGATGCATATCAAAGTTATACTGTACATTTGATCATCACACCACAACCTGCTGCTTTATCAGCTATGTAACATAATTATATATGTTTAGGATTCAGATCTGTGGAATGGGGACCGTTTAGGTAAGTAAACATACAACTACACACTGCATGTATATGGCATAGAACTACACACTCATTTCTAAAGAAGTATAAACTGTAGCTTGTTTGGTTGTGTGTATCAGTGTGTGTGTCATCTGCTACTGTGTTTAAAAAAGGAACCCGCTTTAAATAGCTACAGTATCACTATGATTCACAAACACACAGATACGCTGCAGTGACGCTGTTCAGGCCTGTAGTGGGAGACTCCACAGGACTTGTAGATTTATGAATCTAACAAACACACAATGTACAAAGAAATGTAGAAAATACTATAAAAACAGACTTGATTGGTTGATTGTAAAGTTACCATGTTATTTAAATAAGTAAAATACACATGCATTCTCTGTTTAATATGTTTTTACATATAAAGTATGTCACCTTATGATTAATGCTGATAAACAGAAACACATTAAGTGATTTCATTCTACTTCAGCACTCATGTCTGTGTCATTAGTTGTGTACATCGAGATGTGTTGCGGTTGCTATTAAGTCCATGTTTGTTTGGGAACATTTTGACCACTAGCTATTGTTCAGGTACTTTATTTTTTATTGTACTGGAACAAACACCAGTTCTGAATAGATGTCATAATGACCTTTAATGTATATAAGTATTGCGTCCGTTACCGTTCAGCTAAACGGCATCAGTTCAACTGGTTTCCTGAGAAAGATTCACGACTTTTGTGTATTTATGTTGTTTTGACTCTTAATACTCCAGAAATGAATGACACCCCACAGTCCTGCAGAAGCATCATGTGTACTAGAACAAAATGTTTGTAATGTATACATTTATTTGGCTTATTTTAGTCCGCGCACTAAACATGCCCCGTGTCTTCAATGCAGGACGTCATCGCGCAGCACGACGTCATGACGCTGAGCGGAGACCTGTGTGAACGTCATCATTATTAGTGTTATAATGTTAGCGTCGTGCCGTTCAGCGCTGAGGGGCCCGCAGGTGAAACCCTGTAGAAAGATTTCAGTCATGTTTCACATAAGGATGAGTTACTGTGGCCTACAGTCTGTTCACTGTGAACGGAAATCACTCACACGTCCATGATCGCAGTAATGAACCAGAAATAACCGCCAATAAAGGGTGATGAAGAAGAGGACGTGACAGATGAAGATAAATGGATTTGTCCAGAAGTCAACTGAAGTCACACATGTTAAGTATTTCCTTTTCTCGTGTTGTTACTTTGACGTTTTGAAAAGGCAGCAGTAAATGTCACGTGATTTACGCGTTTACAAAACAAATTTACTTTATAAACTGGTCTGTCTTAGTCAGATTGTGTCACAACTGTTCATGCTGGTGGGGCTGGTAACTATAAATGGTATATAGAGTTTTGGTGATCCAAATAACAGTCGCTGCCTGGTTAACATTTACATTTAAATGTATTCATTTTTGCAAACGCTTTTATCCGACTTAACTTACAGTGAATATAAGGTATGCATGCGTATATACAGCCTGTGAGCTGTGCACTGTACTTTCTGAATGTAATCTATGCAGACCACTAAAGAAGTTGGATATTTCCTCCTGGTCTACAGGGCTGGTGTTTGGATCAGCAC
Organism: Yasuhikotakia modesta; assembly: GCA_036877545.1. Lineage (NCBI taxonomy): Eukaryota > Metazoa > Chordata > Actinopteri > Cypriniformes > Botiidae > Yasuhikotakia > Yasuhikotakia modesta. The sequence goes on along the minus strand of JBAJNP010006327.1, from coordinate 10,847 downwards.
TACTGAACCACAAAACTGATTCATGGCAGTTGGGTTGGCCCTTATTTTCTGTGAATGGATCCAGTATGTCTTGATAATGTATTTAGTCTAATTAGAGTCTCCTTTGGGTAACACACTTATGTGTGCTCCTGTTGCTTTTTACGGTGGTATTTTTTCATTTGCTGTGGGACGTTTAGTTGGTTTGGATGAACGTAGCCTCAGTGATTAACCTCTAAATAGCTGTTGAAAATGCAGATGAATCTAGTTTAAAATCTGAAGCCGTTTAAACCTCTTTCGCCACATCATCCTAGTATATATCCTAGTACATCCTAGTATTATACTAGTAGAGCAGGACTCCTGTGTCAGGATGAGAGCAGCTGTACTTCTGCATTTGTCTGTTTGTACTTTGTTGACTGTTGTAAGACTGTTGTGTTTGTGTTCTTGTTTATCTACCTTTGTGTGGAAACATCCCCACAAGGATAACAAAAGGCACACACACCTACATTGTGAGGACCAGCCAGCTTTCCCACTATGGAATTTGATTGTGAAACATACATTCTTAAATAATGCAAAACATTGTGTGTGTGAGGGGTTAGATTTGGGATAGGGTGAATGTTTAACAGTATGACAACCATTACATCTATGAAACAAGGCATAAAGAGGATGTGCATGTGTGTGTTGCTGCTGATCAAGTGTCACATATGACAGCTTCATTTATAAAAGATGCCCACTGAATGTTTAAATGCCTCTCACTCTCAAAAGGGTGTGTGTATGTGTGTGAGTGTCCTGGTATTCACTACATTATGGAGATCAAATGTTGATATTTTATAAGGACATGAAAACCCAGCATGTGAATGTGTCTTAGTCTTATTGAGCCAGTGACATCTGTACATCAGTGAGGTGACACAGGAGGACAAAACTGTGTGTTTAGATGTTGTCTGACTCACTTTACAGCCCAGATCATCTGGCTTTCTCAGTTATAGTAAAGGCCCTTCTGCTTTGTTTACAGAAGTCAGTTAATTTGATATTTTATTTGTTGTGTGTCGGTCTGTGTGTCAGTCTGCCTGCAATAGATGTGTAGTCTGAGATGAGCTTTCCACTGTTAAACATCTTTAATGTATCAAAGTGATATTTTAATCAGAGAAATGAAAAACATTTTAGCTTTTGTGAAGCAGATGTTGCTTTACTTAAAGTTCTTTTAACCATGTCTGTCTGACAGCGTTTGTCTGTGCAGGTGTGTGTGTGTGCTGTGCTATAGGGGGCAGTAAAGTGCTGAACTAATAAAAAATCATTACTTCTGTAAAACTTGTTTGTTATTCTACAGAAGAGAACATGTGAGCTCTCATAGACACCGTGCTAAGATGTTGTGTGTGTTTGCCGTTGCTAGTGTGTTCTGTGTGTTTGCTAGGACAGTGATTAGTGACTGTGATTCTCTGTTTGTAGATTTGGTTCAGGTCACTCCTCCTGTACTTTAGTCTGTTTTTTCTATCTTGAGAAACAAGGTTGAGGAGTCACCAAAAAAAAAAAGTAAGATACTAAAAATATATCTCAAGGTTTAATTGTACATGTTTAACAAAACCTATGTTTGACAACCTGAGTGAATTACATTCGATTGTTGCGAGTAGGTCATAGATAAACAAACATATGGGTCACATGGCATGTAGTATGTTTGTACACAGCATTCTGTGCTCACGTATACTATGAAAAACAAACTGGTTAATAAGTAGGTGCAGTTCAGTACGTTCTGTCACAGTATGCGATTTCCAATGGAGGGAAAATGTTTTGAATCTCAAACAGTGTTTAAAAAAGATGAGAATGACTGTCATAGAGGGTTAGGTGACTTTTAGGGGATAATGGGTAAGGAGGTTTTGTCATTCACACAGTCAAATGTCAGATTGAGGCGTGACAGTGTTTCACTGTAATTGACAGACCACAGATGTGTGAGGCTGCTGTCAGTTCCCATGATAAACTTGCTGAGATTCATTGTTCTGAAGTTAAATGTCACACTGCTGCTTGTGGCCTTTTCACGTGTGATAGTTGATGTGTCACGTATGTATGAGTTCGTATGCCATGCGAGTCATGTGACAGCCTGTAGCACTGAAGCTACGTGAGTCAGTTTCAGAATTAAGCTCTTAGGTGCTGATGAAATCCACCTACATTTCATGACTGATTTCCCATCTTCAGCCATCTGCTGTTATGAAGGAGAATGTCTTTACATGTGTCTGAAGATCATAAATCTGTGACTGTCGTGTTGAGTCAGTTGTTGTTCACTCCAGCTGCAGATTAGATTAGATTATGAATCTAAATGGATCTTATTTAATGGATTCTAATTCACATTTCGTTAACAATATTCAGATTAAAAGGCAGAATATAGTTCAGAATAAAGCATTCTTTTATAAATTAAATTAATGTATTGTTATGAAGATTCTTCTTTGTGGCTGATGAGTCGTTGCTGTATTATGTATTATAGCAGATTGTACTGACCAATCTGCTTCCAGGACCACAACTCTTCACTTTTGATTCTCCAACTCTCAAAATAATGAAACCGTAATTTGTGTAGAATTTGGAACAAATGGAAAAGTAGGTGGACAAGACAAGATAAGTTTAATACCCGAAAGATAAACAAATCAGATTAAAATAGTGTCATGAAGTCTGTAATGACATAAATAACACAAACAGCACAGGGGATAATAGAGAGAGAGAAACACACTTTACAGAACCTGTAAATTGCAGCCAATTTTCTTATGTTGTTTTTATATTCTTCTTACTCATCAAACCAAAATAGCTGATTGATCAGAGACTCACAGAAATCAATTTTGTGAGTTTATCTCAAGCTGTGCATTTCAAACTTACCATTTCTTTATTCTTCCAACTCAATTAAGATGATATTTACAGAAATATCTGCTTTGATGATGGATAATTTGAAGTCATACTGTTGCCTGGCCAATAAAACATCTTATTTTAGATGTGTTTGTAGAGTCTTTAATGTGTCTCTCTATTCTGAGTTTTTTTTATTGGCATTAGTCTGTCATTTCTTTGTGTTGTCCATCAAGATACAGTTTGACTAATTTAACAATTTAAGTTTCATTTAAGTTTTTAGACGGAATATTTGCGATTGAGATTGTTATTTTGCATTGGTTATAGCTGGTAAGGGCTTCAGTAGATCGTAAAGACAGATGGACAGGTCACTCATAATCCTGTGGGATTATTTGAAAGAAACTTCAACCGTTGATTGATATCACATGTCTTTTTGACTTTAGCACATGAAACGAGTCAAAACTACGAAACATCATTTCTGTGCGTCTGAGTTCACTGACTCATTAGATTTAGCAGGTAGAAAATCTGAGGAACTCTGAGTTTGAGTCTGTAAATCTGAAGAAACTTTCACCTTACTGATCTTCTGCTGTTTGACTGATTGAGTCCCACATTCATTATTTGAATAGGTTTGTTTGGAAAGTCTGTTTCTATGACAACATAACCACTGAGGATTATGGGATTTTATCAGCTTCTGTTGTTTTGTTTTGTTTTGATTTGTGTGTGTAACATCAAGGCCTCAAACACTAAAGTTTTGACTATACAATGCAAATGAGCTCTTAAAACACACACAACCAAATCCATTCAAACCAATAAACCTGTTTACAGCTACAACTATTGCACACAAACATACATCTCATTTGCAATTTACGTTTAGATGCTTTTATCTGTAGCATCTGGCAAAGAGAAAGAGAGCATTTAACATTTTGCCATAAGAGCCAACAAGCCTAGTCTACAAAGCTACATTTACAAGTGGGAATAGTTCTGATGCCAAGGACAAGATGAACAAGTTTAACTATCAGAACGTTGGGGATAAGGCGGGGGATTAGTCTTCAATGGTTTTTGACCAGAGATGATGAGAATAAGTGAAAGTCTTAGAGTATGTTCTGCTACCTCGCTGTGAGGAAAAAATTGGATAATGCAGTCAATGGATGTGCTCATAACGTTACAGAATGTGTGCTGGATTAATAAACTTGATGGTTTGGTTTCAAAGGCACCTTCTTGTATATAATGTTTCCATGGGTGTGCTTACAATGTTAATATGATTTGTATTTCAGAGAAATAAATGCTAATAATAAAATGCTGAAATAAATTTTCTACTCTGTAGCTGTCCAAGTGTATTGTAGGGCTGTAGTCTTATAGTTTTGCAGCCTGACCTGTATGTGCTCAATCGCCCTTCAGCGGGGAACCTCCTGATGTAAGCGGTTAAAGTTAGAAAAGCTGTGTGATGAATCTCATAGATGAAAAGACGCCACAACATATGCAGAGGAGGGAACAGAGGAGGGAACAGAGGAGGGAACAGAGGAGGGTAAGAAGGCAGGAGAATGAGTGTGTTACAGGATCTGTTTTAGAATGATGTGTTGCTCTTTATTGTGGTCACTGTGTTGGACTCCTTTTACCATCTGACAGACATAAACAACCCCCGTTAATACCTAAGCAGAGAATGTGTGTCTGTCTGGGCTAGAGTTAGTGTAGTGTAAACACAGTTTGATTTCTGACTCGTCACTGACTGATGCGCTTAACGTCACTTTATAATGTGCAGGGTGTCTCTTTGGTGGCATTATGGTTGGTTGCCTTGTATGTCACATCAAGACACCATTTAATTCTTTGCATTTGTAAAAAATGCTTTTTTAATTCTTACTTTTTCATTTTTTGGGCACCTAGACCTATCTGTTTCTCAACAAAATTGTAACAGTTGGCCAAAATTATGTATAGAAGTTTATCAAAGAATAACTGAATGTTGCAAAGTGCCACATGGTCACATAAAAAACACAGTCACCTCTAATTCATAAGAAACACCTAAATGTTTTCCTGACACAGTCTGTCACAAAATGTATGACAGCCAATGCCGTTTTACAATCAGAGCCAACATAAGGACATAATCGGTCATAAGACATGTGACAATCAAAGCCATTTCTCAATTCTTTTTGGAAATCAAAACACAAATCATCCAGGAAAAAATGCTTTAAATGCTTGAAATAATTGTATTTTTTGTTTCGGGAGTTAGATGACTGACTGAGTGTTATGCTGTTGTCTGTACACAGCAAACTGGTTTTGGTGGATTTTCTGTTGCTATAGTAACGACCAGTGGGACAGGGCTGTTGCAAACTCATTTGTGTTTATTGTGGCTGGTAATTCACACAGTGTTTGTGTTGATTTCCTGTCCATGACAAAACCAGTTTGTCAGAAATGACTTTTTTTATTAATTTGATTAGTTAAGGGTTGCAAATGAATGTTGCATATTTGTTTTGTGTCTTTCAGGCATAAGCATTTGCTTATGATCCCTAAGGAAATGTTCAATGTAGACAAGTACATGTGCAAAACTAATAAATCCACGACTGCTTAACTGCAGATATTTGTGTGTGATGTTTGTGTGAATGTGTCTGCTATCTGGGTCAGAGGTCTGTAGAAGATCTGGTCGCCATGGAGACTGTTGGGTAAAGTTCCTGTGTCCATGGTGACAGAAAGTGATGTTGAGTGTCTGTGTGGAAGGTAATTATGAAATCTGAGCAGGAAATGATGTGGACACAGGGTTAAACAAGTACAGAGCTGCCCCAGAGAACGAAACAGAAGAGCTGTGAGACTGGTGGGTCCAGGCAGGTCAGGTCAGTGTGAGCCCTTGTAATGCAATAAAGTCACAATTAGACCAACAGACAGGGGCCATTTAACACAATTTCATCTTTTGAAACTTTTCATGCAGTTGATTTTCATTCAACTACAAATCAGTTAATTTGGCGTTTATTGACATTTTAATACCCTTGTTGATGTAGTTTGTAGAAACTTGAAAATTGTTGAGACACTGAGAAACACAGATTTAGGGTTGGGGCTAACCCTTTGTGTCTTTCTTATTCATCTTTATATGATCGTAAGTAACGTCTGGAGATAAAACCCACTGACAGAATTTGTGTTGCTCAAATTGATTAGCAAATCCTGACACCTAATTTTGGTGTCATCCTTATTTCTAACACTATATAACCGATATATAATACAGTAGATATATAGTATAGTAGATACAGGATATGTAGTTAATAAAGGTTTTTAAAATTGAAAAAAATGAGAAAATGTTATGGTTAGATTAGGAGTTAGGCATAGGTAAAATATTACACTTCTCATGTATTCTTGAGGACACATTGAAAGAAACTTAAACAACAGAGCCATGAGATGATGTCTGGAGTGAGTGATGTTTAAGCAAAATGTAACTATCACTTCTTTAATTGTCTGTGTTGAATGAAGTTGCTGATCCCCAGTCGGATACAAACTCCCTGCGGGGCTGTGGACCACCGCCAAGCACCCACGTCACACGGCCCAAATTAGGATCTTGTTGTTCAAAAGAAGTCTGTATTTATAGTCATAATCATAAATACATTAAGCACATTAAGGAGGATGACATCAGCATGGCAGACTCACGCTGCTGTATTCTGCCTCTGTGGGTGGCATATCAGAGAGTGACACAAATAAAATGAACATTGTTTTCTTCATCAGCCGTCAGTCAGGTCACATGGCCCTATCCATTGGAGTTAATAAGATGATTCCATCGCACACATTTTGACCGGAAAGAGTGTTCCAGAAACTTCCCATGCGTCTGAATACAACTGGCTAAATAACAATGTGGATATAATAACAACAAATCCCACACGAGTCACGGACGGTAATCTGAGATTTGATTCGTTTCTTTAATATGAACACCACAACCTGTGATACTAAGACACAAAGAAAGCTCATTATCTCTCTCTGCCACACAATGGCAGGTATTACTGCAGTGATTTGAGCCATGACTGTTGCATTGTGGGTATTTTCAGCAGCCCATTTACAGGTGATTATAGTCATATACCAGAAAAACAGCCCAGACAAAAAAACTATTCCCAGATCAGACACTTCAAACATCATAACAAGCAAAAAACAGAGAAACTGTTGTCAGAGGTCAACGTCCACTTACAAAAATCTGTGTGTGACTTGTGTGTAAAAATGTCAGTGCAGTAGCAGTGTCATTCTGCCGTAGTACGTTTAGTGTAACGCCTGTCTGCCTTCATAGAACCAGCGTCACCATTAGACTGTTCTTGATTTTGTTTGCTTTGTAGTGATCAAAGACAGAGGTATGCCCAATTAGATCAAGAACAACTGATGCATCATATGTGTGTGTTTGGTGTGTGGGGGAGACATTGTGAGAGGCAGAATGCAGCAGGGTAACATCTCTGCGTAGGCCAGGCGCTAATTTAATCTCAGTCATCGTTCATCACAGATACTGTTCATAAGGTCTTTCCTTCTTCACACACAGTCTGGAGTTGCACACATGTCTAACCATCTCAATATACAGGAATAGACTTTCCTGTATAAACATGCTGTTTTATGTAACTGATTATAACGACTGCAGCAAACCCACAGGCGCTGTATAAAAGTGTAAAAACATTACAATTATTTGTTGCCTTTTTGCAAATCCCAAAATGAAGATTATCCTTTATAATGAAGCCCAAAATGCATTGCAACAACCTCATTAAATAGAGACGGCAGATGAAAAATCTGTTAATTTTTATTATTATCAATACTTTGTTTTAGATTATATTATATTATTAGGATTAGCTTATGTTTATAACTGGCTTTTGTTTATAAATCCAAGATGCAGCATAATTGTAACCCAATTTCTTATCCCAAAAATCCACCTGCTATTTGTGTTTTAAATGTGTAAATATCCAAACTGTGAAGAAATAAATCTATTGTACAAGCACAAGCCTGTGTGATTGTGGGAGACACTAATAAGACAGACTCTTGATGAACAGAAATAACTTCAGAAATAACAGAAATGACTTGTGAATGTTTGTGTTTCCTGTCTTCAGAAAAGGAAATCCAAGATAATTCATTTACATATTTATTTAATGCATTAATGTTTGAGGTCTGAGTAAGAAAAATCTCAGCTGACTATTCTTTTATTATTCTGTTCTTTTTTATTCTTTATTTGTGGGTTCTCCACAGATGCACTGGAGCTGTTAAGTAACTTTTGCAGTTTGTTTAATGAAGACACAAATGGGGTTGCTAGGTTGTCGTCTGTTGTAAGTGCTCAATGTCAAAAGAGCTCATACATTTAGTCATTAAATTGTATGCAGCACATGTAGGTGGTAACTGATAAACTGCTAAACAACAATACACACACTGATCAACATCAACATCAGCTTATTGATTAAGATTTTACAATCAGAAATACATTATTGAAACTGTTATAAATGTCAAGAGTCCATTGGTTGTCTATTGGTTTGTTGTAGGAAGTCAGTGATGCTTGAACTGCTTCTGTTGATAACAGCCTTGTTCTTACCTATAACATCACCATTTTCGATTATATAAAGTTCTGCTTATAATTGTAGCTCAGCAGGTTAATGAAATCTCTGACTGAAAAGTTAGGAGTCAACTGCTTCAGAGGCTTTAGCTGCTTTTGAAAGAGTCAAATCTTGTACAGTCTCCATGTAATGAAAGTCTTACTTTTACTTTCCACTGTGCACTGAGAAACAGAAATACATTTACAATATATACCCTATTTTGTTTGGTACACATGTTTGTTGGCCATAATAATAAGAAAAACAAAAATAATTGACCAGTGAGAGCCATTATTATAACACAGTGCATCATTACACTGGTAGATGCATAAACATGTTGTGCTGCAGGAGACTGTGACAGTGCATGATATACACGCTGTGTTTCTGTCAGAGTGTTTGTGTTTTTCCTCATCCTGTGCGTCTTTCTTCTGCAGACTGCAGCAGTGACACACACACAGAGCTCAGCAGTGGAGGCTGCGCTGACTCATACTGCCTCACTTCCTGTGGACCATATTTGGTCTGACAGGAAGTGCAGCTAACGCACACAGAATGTGTCTCTCTCCTATTTTTCTTTGTGTATGTTTTTTCACGGTAAATCCTTGAATTTTGATGGATTGTGTGTGTGTGCGTGCACGTGCAGGTGGAATGAAATGAGAAACAATAGAAGTAAAGAATAGTATTGTTAAATAAGTATAAGTATATATACCTAGACTGATGTGTTAGGAAATTACAGATAAATGTATTTATTTTTCATTTATTTGTGCTGTATTTCCGCTTTCATCATGCATGAGATTGGAGTTTAGAGAGTTTTTCCGTTTTCAATATGCTGTTGTTACTCTCGCTGAAGCACCATTGTGAGCTGCTATGACACAGAGACTGAGATCCTTATTTAGAGCAAGGATATGACAAAAACATGAATGTCTGTGAGAAATGAGATCCGGGTGTTGGGGATACTTCCCACTGGTAAACAGCTGCAGGTCTCTGTAAATATGAATGACGCACAGATGAAGTACAGAGCGTGTGTGTGTGAGAGAATTTATTCATGTAAGAATATCATAATATTCTGGGACATGCACTCATCTGTCCTCTGCTTTCTTAGCACTGATGCCACACGTCCTGCTCACTTGTACTTTTATACATACTAATGATGCACTAAAATGTGAAAATTCGTTTACATATATACATATTGTTGCATATATATATATATATATATATATATATTTAACATATATAGACATGCCAGGAGTTGTTCTCAGAACAAAACTGGCACAGTTTGTATTTTTCTTATCTAGGGTTAAGAGTGTATTCTTTCTTTTCTAATTAAACTTATTTTAAAGAATGTTAGGAGAAAATTGAATGTTCTGCCATCATGATCACTCGAGTTTTCGGCTGGTATGGATCTTGTTTGGAGTGATGTGGGCAGGACAGCTGGGGCAGGTCTTCCTCACAGCTCATGCAGGAGTTCCCTTCAGTGAGTGGGCTGTCCTCTCACACACACACACACACACACACAGCAGACTGAGTCATCCTCACTACATCTTATCCCACAATCTCTTCCCCTGTTTCTTTTCCCTCTTAGATAGGTGTGTGTGTGTGTGTGTTTGGAGGGCATATTCGGTGGCTGGCTGACCTGTTTCAGGGCTCAAATCATTTTAGCCTAACAAAAAAAAGAGTCCAAACTGAACACAGTGTAAATTGACTTGTACTAGCTTGTTTCATTGTTTAATCCCTTTTCTAGGCCCATTAAGATTTTTAGGATTCATCTTTTACATGAGGATTTAGTAAACAGTGTTTCACGTTGCACAGATGTTTTTGTATTTTAATCTGTTTGTTTTTACAATGAGTGTTTACAGAAAAGAGTTTGTGAGGGGTTCTTGATTGCTATGGAAACGGCACAATTCAGAAAATCTTTATGGTCCTACTTTTTATTTAGTCTTTATTTTCTTAAAGGTAGATGTTTTTATCTGGATGTGGGAATGAGAAACAGAAAATGTGAATCCTGTGTTTGTCCCTCTTGTGGCTGCAGTGATGAATTACACACAGATCAGCCGCTGGTCTGAATGAATGAATGAATGAATGAATGAATGACCGCCTGGTTCTATCAGCACGATTCATCCGAACCTGTGCGTCTGCTGAGCCTGTTTTGAGTTTGGCTTCATCAAGGCCCGCACAGGGCACAACAGGGCAAACGGACCTGGGGCAGAAAATGGCCCCGCAGCTCTGGTACCCCAGCGCTAGAGTGATTTCTCAGGGTTGAGGAATCTTGACGGTAACTTGTCTTCAGACAGACAGGCACACATTACCTGTGACGCAGGTTAATCTCAGGTTAGGTCTTCATCTTCCTGTCAGTGTTTCTTTGAAAACCTCTGTTAGCTGAAGTGAATCATGAGTGAATAAGTGCTTTCCTACCTTTGCTTCCGCTGATGAGTAACACACTCTGTGTTCTGCTTCGTTCTCAGAGGTCACGAGTGACGGGCTTTTCTTCGGCGCGTGCGCGCGCAGTGGAGGCAGTTACAGACCCCAGCAGATGTC